>VXAA01005293.1:323598-354099 GCA_013399115.1 Anseranas semipalmata
GTTGGGTTTGATGTTTTCCCCCGGCTCTGCCTCCCCCGGCCGCGCATTGGCCGCCCGGGGGCTGGGGCGGGCCGGGGCGGGCCGGGGCGCGGCGGGAGCGCGGGGGCTGCGTTCCGCTCCGCACCGCTCCGCACCGCTCCGCACCGCTCCGCACCGCTGCCGGGTTCGGGGCAGCGGCCCAGAGCCCCTCGGCCGTGCTGCCCTTTTTCCGCCGGGATCTGAAACTTCTGCGAGGGGTGCTGGCAGCGGGTCCGGGCGCGGCAGACGAAGCTCTAGGTCTGCAGTGATTTCATCCCCAGGAAGAAGAGGAGGCACAAAATACTGATGTTCTTAAATTATAATTTTCCCCACACGTTTTAGTTATGCTTTAGCAGTATTAGCTAACCGGCCCTAGATCCAGCATCACTATTCATTAGAACAGCATGTGTCCACTCCTGCTAACTTCAGCGAGAGTCTTATCAACTACTAATCTAGTAATTGTTACTTGCCTGTGTAGACCATCACATTGAAAGGCAGCGAGTCGGCTAGCACTAGCAACCTGATGCAGAGCTGCCACTGGCACTCTGGACTTTCAGGTCCTCTTTGATCACAGTATATTGCCGCTTCCTTCTGAGCGAAACACCTGCACTACAAATAAACCGGATAAAATTGGCAGCTCTGTACAGGCTTGGATTTGACACAGCTGTGTATTAGTGAAATAGCTCTTGTTGACTGACAATAGCTTTAAGTGAAGAGCAAAATCAATCATCTCAACTGACAGATGCATGTTTTTAAGAGTACGACATGTAGAGAAATAATCACACAGATGTGGTGTTCCCCCTGTCTTTTCCCCATGGCTGTGCTGGGACATTTTAAGAGTGTTGGCTGGGGTACATTCAGATCTATAAAACTGTGTCTCCTTCCTACTTCGTGTTCAATTGCCTGCTCTTAAAGAGTCTCCACAGCATCGCCAGTTCTGGGCATATTCCATATGACCCCATGAGCTATTTAAATCTTCCTATACAGCTTGTTTCTCTGTTCTGAATTTTAGTCTGGAGAACATCTGCTTGTGGTTGCAGAGAAACTTAGCCCAGAGTGAGGGAGAGGGATGGAGGACCATGCTGGAACACAGGGACCCAGCCATGAAACAGGCCTGAACCAGCCAAAAGTGTGTGGGTTGTGTCAGAGAATTATCTAATTATTCCAGGACACATGGTTCATTTTATCCTCATTGCTGCTTCCTGGCTCCACCTACTCAAGTTAATTCAAAGCCCTGATCTAACAGCAGTGTGTTTCTTATTGCCTTCTTGATCTACTTTATGCATTTATCATCTATTCTGATTTTTTTTTTCTGCCAGTTCTTTTAACTGGGTTCTCCTCTGTGTTTCTCTTTTTTTAATTAGTCTGAAGCCTCTGATCCTAAATTCTTATATGTGAGTTTTTGTCTAGAAGCTGCAGAATCTTATATTCTAATAACAATTTACATAAGATTTAAATTAGAAAAATATTGATTTCAAAAATTTCAGTCCCATTTGGGTCATATTTTATATATGATATCATAAATAAATTCTCTGTTGGGATCACATATGCTGGTATCTGATTCTGTCTACGTTTGTTTTTTTTTTTTGCTACAATAAAAGTAGTTAAGAAAACCTTTTGGTTATATACACTGGTGTAAAGTGAAACAGTTGCAATTTGGAGGGCTGATGCTAAAGACCACAAATTGTAAGCGACCTCTTGAGATCATCCAGTTCAACCTCTACCAGACACTGGAAGCAAAGCACGTTTTTCCATGAAGAAGTTTGGATTACTACATATTTCTGTCCTAATCCCCCACCTGTTTCCTTACAACCACTCCCCCATTGCCACAGCCCCTGCACCTCCTCTCTGGCTGTTGCAGCCTGGCCCCCACCAGCACCCCCAGCCTCCCCACATCTTCCTCTCTGCCATTTGCTTCACATCTCATCTTTGTTCCCTCCAGCAAAAGTCTCCTCTCTGGGCAGAAGCAGCACATAGTGGAGTGTTGGTGCTTCAGAGCCCCCTGTTCTGGACGACCATTCCCTCCATCACAGACAGCAACGTGAGTGTTTGATACAGAGACAACGAACCAGAGTCCAACGCAAGGTCAAGTGCCAAGCCCGGGAGATCAAAATTTGCTATAAATCAGGAAAATAAATTTGGTTTACTGCTTATCTTACATTCATTGCCCAAGGTGGGGCTATCCTTGCCTATTCATATAAAAACGCCTACATTTTTCTATTTTAAAGAGAAGACAATAAACTGTTGTTAAAAAAAAAAAAAAGAAGGAAATGTGTCTAAGCTGAGTAGTGTTTCCTGACTGGACATTTATTAATTTACCTTTTAATTATGATTAATGTGATCTTGACAGAGTCAATTACAGATGTGTAATTTTTTTTTTTTGNATTTTTTTTTTGATTCATTGTTAGATAAAGAAAAATAGTCTGTTGTGCAGACTTTGTGTGAATAAGCAGATCACTCAACAGATAACATGCTTGGAAAGATGGACCAAGTATCTCTTTGAAAAGTTAGTGGCTAGTGTTGTCACCATAATCAAGGCCTGCTGTCCTCTTTACCAGACACAAGGACCTCCAAAGTTAAACACCTTTAGTTCAAATGATTTTCCTTCTCCTGGAACTACTGATGCCCAGCAGAGGCACCAAAAAGCAGTACAACATAGCATACTGCATTATCCCACCTATACATATAGGCCCTACTGACCAGTGGGGGCATTATCCCCTTATCTTAGTAAAATAAGCACAAAAAAGCCCATCTTCTCAACAGAAAAATCTCCCATATTCACTAAATCAGGTCATTCCTTCAGCTATGAAATTTACTGTGTTTGGTGGCACAAAGTATTCTTGTAATTCATCAAATGTGCTTTTAGTCCATCTCAGTACTTGGCTGCACAATGTCATCCATCAGCGCCGGGAGCCGGGAAGGTGCTGAGCCCATGCATTGACAGAGTTGGAACCATTTCAGCATGAGGTGTTGTCATCAAGGTTTGTGTACATTGGCTTCAACAAGCTCCTCTGAGGGAAGCTCCCAAGCTGTTTTCAGGTATCATGTACCAGCGAGCCTTGAAGCCAGCGTAAAGGTCACAGGAGCTGTTCAGTCATGGAATATTCCAAGTTGGAAGGGACCCACAAGGATCACCGAGTCAGTAGTTGTGAACTGCTGTGCATTCACTTACCAGTGAAATATCCAGTGCTGGGCAATTCCCTGATAGTGCTGCGGTGCCTCAGCTCTCAACACACAGCTCTGCACACTGCCAGGGTTACCGGGCATTGATATTGCAGCATCTACAAAACCTTGGGAGGCCTGGCCCATCCCAGCCTTCCCGTGCCCCTTTTCTCTGCCTCCATCCCCTTCCTCCTCGGCCTGCAGTAGGAAGCAGAGATGTGCAGGGAGACCCAAGACGCCAGGGCAGGGCCCCTTACGCTCCTGACACTGTAGCATCTCTGTGAGGTGATGTCTCAGCAGAGAAGTCTTAGCCCTTCCATAAGGTCAGGCTGGCAGTAGAAGGGCAGTTAGAGAGGAAGAGAGATGTCCCTTCTCCCATACAATGTCCCCCAAGATCCCCCCCTGCCTCTTGTCCAGAGGTTTACTATTATTGCTGTTCTCACTCTGTTTTTTTTTGTTTGCTTGTTTTTTCTCTTTAGTATGTGTAGCCTGAAAATATTCATGTCCATGGCTAATATAGACCTGGCATGCTGAGCTCACAAATGACTGGGACATCAATAAAAGTTCCTCCAGTGCATGGTGGCAGGTAGAGAACTCACAAATATGTATAATGATTTCAAAGCCACCCCTTAATATCATCTCTATAACAGCTGCACAACACAGTGTACAGAACAATATTTTCTATGTGCTTGGATATGTAAAAAAAATGGAGAAGCGGGACTGGGAAAGCAAGAAAAGAGCAGACCTCTCACAGTTCTTTCCATACCCTGTTAAAAATACAGAAGAAAGTTAATGAAGTCTCCTAGAAAGTTTCCCGGAGCCAATAACTTCGATGACAGTTGCTAAAGCAGTTGCAGAGCAGATCTCCTGGTAATCTACTTCTACTGGCGATGTGCTGCCAGAGAGCCAGGGCCGGGGAGAAGGCTCAGGCTGACTTTGAAGTATGCTGCTCCCCACGGTTCCAAATCTGGAGACTGAACTTACCAATATGTGCCTGAGATCTGCTCACATTTGGGGGTATCCTGGAAGCAGATCCAGGCTTCTTCTGAAGTGCTGCTGACAAACTCTGCTCTCTGACGTGGACAGTCAATTAGTTGGTATTATCTAGAGTTACTCCAGAGAGATATTTTTTGGCATAAAAATACTAAGTAAAATGTGGCAAGGGAATGCTGATAAGGCTTCAAAGCATAACTAAGAGGGGTGTGAAGGATGTGAAAAAAAACCACAGGTTTTAATTCTGACTTCACCCACATCCCACTTACTACTAAAAATTAAAATTAGTCATAAAATCATAGTTGATAGTAGTGCACGTTTATGCCATCTATAAGTTTATCTGGTTGTTCTGAGGATGAGACATACCATAGGAGGTGTGAGAATTAAGAAAAATTAAATTGTTTACTGACAGAAAATTTGCCTAATGATTTTCATTGTACTTAATACAGCATTATTTATTTATTTATTTATTTAAACGTGAAGTGTGTGAGATCAGAGGAGGGTGGGTGCTATTGGCTAGTCTTGCAGAAGTTCTAGGAGGTAAATGATGTAGTTTGGTGAAAAAATTAGCTCAAGTGTATAAAAGAACCTGAGCGACATTAGTGGGGAGAAGTCCTCCTTTACGTAGTTTTAAAATCGGTTTCAGACTCCCCTGAGAGTGTAACACAACTGCTTTGTTGATGTATGTGGAAGCCTGCTTTATACACAGGTTTCTGAGATAAGCAGGATAGGACACCCTGAATGTGTGCATGCATTTGTGTGTGATGTTGTATTTTAGGTACAGAGCAGGTAAAGGAGCTGCACCCCAAGAAGCAATGCTATCCGGAACTCAGTTCGTATTCCTGTTCCAACTGCTAATTTGTGTTAACACTTTCCACATAACAATTTTCTTTTATAAAAATAATTTTATGTCTCATAATAGTGACATGAGTGGCATGCATAGAACTATTGACAACCTGTGATGAGAGAACTGAAATTCAGAGAGAGATTTAACTCGTGGGTGTCAGAAGGTACATCATCATCAAAACCACAATTAGAACCTCAGTTTTCATTGCTAATTCCATGTCTAATGAGTTACTTATCCTTTGAGTGAGGATAATGATTGAATCAGAAGAATCCACTCTGTAGCTCTTGTAATACAAATCAGACACTCCATTTATTATATCCTCATTCATCTAGGTAGCGATGTGCACCTGGCCTGTAAAGCATTTGGTGTGGTCATCAGCCTCCTTGCACCCTACGTGTGAATTTACCTATGAGGTCAGTTTCAGAAGGAAGAAATTTAGGAAGAAATGGGAGGGAATGGTGTTGTGCTGATAACCACAGGAACGCTTGTAATCACTTGCTACCTGCAATGTGGTGGTGATAGGAAGGAAAGAATGAATGGCCTAATTTTTCAAGTTTGCAGTCTTTCAATTTACATAATAACAGCTAAAACATTCCAAGCATGGGATTCAAATCATTCATTACCCACTATTTCTCCCAATTTCAATGATCTTACCTGTTTCAGTGCATTAATTTGATCTCTTCTGCCTCAGCTTTTCTCTTTTTGTCCGTCAATAATCCTTACCCTGTTCCCGCTTACCACTTTTTGATTGACAAAAATAAAACATAAATACAAAATCATACAGCTATGGTCTGGGTAACTCAAGGCCCACATAAAATTGTGTCTTTTCACTGACAGTGAGCATACCAGGTGTTAAAAATGAAGGTGCTAGAAGCTCCCTAGTGAGAAGGTAATTTGTCCCTTCATAAAGGTTCATTTTAATGTCAAATACTTACAGGTCACCTTGAAGTAGCAGGTTTTACGTCATTTCCAAAATTTTTACTTGGGTTAGCTCTGGAAAGTCTGAAAGTTCTTATTATCTGTATAAATACCCGCTCTTTCCTTGAATTTTATTAAATCTTTAGTGTCAGTAATATCTTGGAAAATCTAACTTGTGAAAAAAAGCATTTTTTTTGTGTGTGTGAGAAACAGAAATAATTTTCTGAGGTTTTGAACTTCCTGTTTCATCATTCTCATCCTGAGAAACATGCGCACACCCATGATGTTCAGAATCTTGCATATCTCTGTTGTGCCACCTCCTAGTTACATTTTCTCTTCTTTGTGGACATTTCTGGGAACGTTCATGACAAACCCTGGACCTTATAATCCTTTCTTTTGTCCATTCCTCTTTACATTTGTCATGTCTTCTTCCAGCTGTCACATAGCACACCCTCTTCATACACACAACTATTTTACAAAACGTCACCACAGCACACTAAGGCATTGGTTTTGCATCTCAGAATAATATAAAATCCCTGTGCATTCTAAGTCTCCTTCTCCAAAATGCATCACTGATACCAAATTTCATTTGCCAGCATGTTACCTCTTTCCTGGACTGCCTTCTTACTTCATCTCATCAACAATCCACTCCATCTCTCTTTCTAACATGCTTTTTTTGGCTGGATTCAGCACTGAAGTATTTGAACCCCCTTAAACCTTTTAGCACCATTGTCACAGAGGTCTTTCTGCTTTGGAACTCTTACTCCTGTTATATCACTGCAGCTGTGGTATTTATACACTATTGCATAAGGCATGGTGGTTGTGGTTTAAAATGTGTGTAGCCACAGGCAAAATGCCAAAGTCTACAGGGTTTAGGCTGTCCCCAACTTACTGAACTCTGCTAAACTGGCGAGTTATCAAAGTAGCTGAGGTTTGACATCTCAGCAACCTTGTAATAGCACAGACCTAAAGTGTGCAAAAGTTAAGGCTGGTGGGGATAAAAGGGAATAGTTTAGGTTGTTTGGGGATTTTTGTATGTGTGTGTTATGCCCTTTGCACAGTTAGTTTATTATTGTGCTAATTATTATTTATTTGAAAACTTACTTTGAATCTCATCTTTTGCGATATTGGAGTGGTTCAACAGCTACAAGAATCTCTATTGACCACCAGTGAAAATGGATTCAGTGTAGAGTTTGGGAACCTGTAGTTTCCGTTTCTCATGCAAGCGGAGGGGAAAATCCCTTAGGATGGCGTGGGCAGTAGGAGACACGCCTTGGGATCATCCTGAAGAGTAGGGTAAGGCACAATTCAGGAGCTGGTACAGGAGTGACTGTCCTCGCTGGGACAGCGCGAGGTATGTGACCCCATGCTGCCCTGCAGGATCCAGGTGATCCCAGGACTCCACAAACACCAGAAGATCTGAAGGAGAAGCCTCAGCTCCTGCAATGAGCGGTGGCCAGTCCTGACCCCTGGCAGTGGAGCCGGGCAGTTTGTCACTCACTGTGCCTTTCCTTGCCCGTCCTGCAGACAGGGTTGCAGCCTGGAGGGCTGGGAAATCTTGCCGGTTGCAGTTGCTGCGGTATGCAAAAGATTCCCCAGATGAAGCGTAAAGGAACTCACAAACACAGCTGTAAAATTAAGTGCTGCAGCGTCATAAATATCTGTTTTTAATAGTGCACACAGTATTGAGTTTCCCCCTTGAATGAACACTTTATTTACAACCTCAACACCAAGTTAATGACTTCTGTCTAGAAATTAGGCATATTTTTATAGTTTCAATATGCTCATGGCACATGCTTTCAACCCTCATTACTGCTCAGAAAATTCAATTATCTTGTGATTCAGAACTCTCCTGCCCTTTAGCTAGTAAAGGACAACAGGCACAACCATCAAGTCCTTTAATTTCTACTTTGTGTAAATATTAATCTAGTTTATTTCATAAGAATCCCTAGCAGTTGCATTAGAATGTAGTCTCTCATCAATCTGCCCCAGCTGTGCTTTGTACTTTCGTGTGTGATAGCCTAACAGGTGCTTCATTACAGTTCCTGATTTTTATTTTTATTTTTTTTTATATTTGCAGCTGTATCTACAGAAGTGATTAGGAACTACTTTTGGATGATGAAATTTGAATGTAAACTACGTATGATTACTCAGAATTGCTTCCTAAAGTCAGACTTCTCATTATCTGTGGTTTATTGGATCATAAACCTTCTTCAGCTGAACCACGCAACCTGTTGCAGCCTGCATGGTGTCATCTGCAAGGATGGCAAGAGACTATTCATTCATGGACAAACATCATGATGATATGCAACAGGCCTGGCCCAGCAAACAAAAAAAAAAAGAAAGGAAAATAAGCCTGTTTCCTGGAAATGGCTATCACTGTCTTCACCTCATCTTGTGTTTTCCAATGCTTTTTACATTTCTTTTACATACATTGGTGTAAAGAAGAGGAAAGAAATATGCAATTCTCTATCTAACCATCAGGCTGTCCAGGATATTATGGTATGGCAGCCAATAATAAAGCTGATTCAAAAGGAAAAATTTGCAGAGCAACTCAGTCTGTATTCTGAAGTACAACTCAATGGACATGTAATTGAAAGCTTTCATGTATGTATAGGAAGCTTGAGAGTGTGACTCAAGTGCAAAAATATATGAAAGAGAACTCAATATATTTTGTTTTATTGTAGCTGTCACATACTTTATGTCATTATCATGTTTTTGGGGTACTGAAGCATTATTTTTATTTTTATTTTTATTTTTATTTTTCTGAAAATACTATCATTAGCATTAATAGTAATGCCTCTATTAATGCTCTCCTTTTGGTGAATGTAGAAATTTAGAGAGAAAAATATACAGACAAATCCAAAAAAATATATAAACTGAATTTAAAGGACAAAGAGTAAATATTTTTCAGGTAGTTTTACCAATAAACATGACTTGTACAATTATTGAAACTGGCAATGTCAAAAACTAGTGCAGCATATTTAGATGGGATATCTAAATACAAAGAGTTAAGTGAATCACATGTGTTCAAAATGGAGAGGAACATATTCTCGGGTCTGGTTATAAAAAACCCAGAGCTTGCAAATATTCCATATGGTCTCTATTTGATATCCGTGACCACTTTCAATGAAATAAGTGGTGGCACTATCTGTATAGTACAAATAAAGCAGAAAAATAACTGTCTGATTAATCAAACTATATCAGACTATATTTACATTATATAAACTTAACAGAAAAGTAAGTGTCTACTGGCTCAGACTCCTGTGGCAATTTTGGAGGACAAAGTTTCATTGTATTATTTCTGGCTTTAGAGGGGTTGTATATTAACTTTAAATTTACCTGCCTTGCAAAAATAAGAAAACTGTTTAAAAAAAAAGAAAAATCAGATGTAAAACTACTCCCTAGCTGCAGAATCTGTGAGTTTCAGAAAGTGGCCAGGAGCTATGGAAATGACTTTTTTATAGAAGTAAGCTTTAAGACACTTAAAGCTGTATGCTGAGGTGATATGTTACAAGGGAGACTGCTTTACAGCAAGACTCCTGAGACCACTTACACATGTGTGAGTGTGAGAGTTGGTGCAATTTATGCACCCAAATCCAGAATCTGCTGTGTTACAGGAATACAACTTTGACTATTTAAATCAGGGGTCTCCACCTCACCAACACAAAACTTCTCCTCCTTTAGTACACAGTCACTGTATTATGACCGACTAAAAAGGAGGACATGACTGTAAATGCACCATGTAATTTCACCTATAGAGGCACAAGGAGTGTTAAAAATGTAGATGGGACAAATTTTAACTTTTTTAATTTCCTCAGTCTTTGTTTTTTGACTCCAGCAGGTCATTCTGCTTTAAAAAATAAAGGGTGTACACAACAAAAATTTGATGAATTTCATGCACTGGTGAACAAAACAAGGGAGGTGAAGGAAGAAATGGCTCTTGTAAAAGAGCGTGGAAAACTGAAATGCACTCCCACCCCATTTTAATGTTCATCTTCTCACAACTTTTCCTTCTAACAGATTTTAGTTACATGGTGGAACCCAGTTGCAAACATGAAGAGTCTTAGTTCAGGAGAGTCATGCTGAGTCCAGAGGCTTGCTGAGATGTGGAGGAGCCTATCGCTGTAAATAGTCTGTACAGCTCCCTCTGACTTTCTGAGGAAAAAGACCATGCATTTACCCACTCTGTTCACTGACAAGATAGTCTGTAATCCCTATGAAAGTATCTGCAACACAGAGGTGCCTCGGCTCACTCACAGAATCACAGAATCACAGAATCCTTTAGGTTGGAAGAGACCTTCAAGATCACCTAGTCCAACCCATGACCTAACACTAACAAGCCCTCCACTAGACCATGTCGCTAAGCTCTACATCTAAACGTCTTTTAAATACATCCAGGGATGGTGACTCAACCACTTCCCTGGGCAGCCTGTTTCAATGTCTAACAACCCTTTCAGTAAAGAAATTCTTTCTAATATCCAACCTAAACCTCCCCTGGCACAACTTTAGCTCATAAACAAAGCCCATCACAAAGTCTTCACTGCTTGTCCACCAAAATAAAACTGACGGAGATCACAACTTCACCAGCTGAGATCTGAACATCAGTCAGCCGGTGAAGATGCTGTGTGGAGACTGGAAAAATTATTTTCTTTTACTGTACACAAACAGGGGTGAGGGGGAAATGGAAAGCGTGGGACCCAAGAGAAAATGATGGAAATGGAAAAGAAAGGTTGAAAGATCTTACAAAAGGATATGAAATGAAAGGCAGAAAAAGGTTTGAACAGAAAAGGAAAAGGCTTGGAATGCTTTTATAATAGAAATACAATTATTTGTTTGCAGGAATGGTTAGGATGAGCCAGGAGAGCCAATGAATTTCTTGCATGCATTCATCTCCATGAAGAGTAATGTGAGCATCTGAGTAAAGCACAAGCAAATCTGAAGAACTTTGTGCTTCAGAGTTTTGTCATTTTCTGGACATCTGGAAGCTTTTCTGGGGAGAATCTTTTCAAAGAAAAATGTGAGCAATTGAGGGAAGGAGTCTAGACATGAGGAAAAGGACACAGGTAGCATGTCCACATGTTGGACATACATGTAAGTCATCGATATCAAACAACATTATCTGCATTTTGGACTAGATGGCCATAAAATGTTTATGGATCCGGGAAACAGGTCCATTAACAGTAGTTGAATTTGTGGCCATGATGGGGTGCTTGCTTAGATGCTTCCATAGCAGTGGTCTCTAAATCTAAGATGTCAAAAATAATCTGGAAAGGTACCCAGCACTTCTGCTGAGTGTCTTCATTTCCTTCAAAAATAATAAGACATCATGCATGAACAAAGGAAGACCTTAGATTTCTGTCTATTCAGCATAGCTTGCACTGTCATTAATATTGGTGTGCAGTGAGCAAAAACCTGCAAATGTTCCATGGTCTGAAACTGAAAAAAATAAGGCTAGGTCCATCTGTACTATTTGGTGAAAGGTTCTGAAGCACAAATAGGCAAAAAAACAATCAGTGTTTTCTCATAACATTTTTACCAGAGCCCTTGTAAATCAAGCCTTGACTTTTCTTTCAGTTTATACTGAAGTGAGCTGCCACTTGGACATTAGCCATGTTTTTCACTTCAGCGACTTGTCTGTGGCTGAATTACTGTCAAAACCTTAAATGTGCAAAAGGATTTTTCTCCCCCTCTGTTCTCCTTACCAAATCTTCCATGCTCTGCACAGAAAACCTTTGCCCAGTAGAGGCAACAACATCATTTTGGTTTCCTAGAATCAAGCAACAAATAGCTAGTGAGATGTTTTCACTTACACACATCCCAGAAAATGTGTGGACAGGATGGAGGAAAGGGGCAAGATCATCCCAGCTTCCCCAAGCCCCAGAAGGTGTCAGAGACCTGGTTATGATGGAGAGACCGAGGGTAGGTCTTCCATTCCAAAATGGAAGAAATCAAAGCAAACCCGCAGCAGGGAGCACCTCTTCAGGACAAAAAGAAGTCTTGCTGGATGTTAAGTGCCATCCTTGGCTGGTGTACAGTCCCTAGTTACTTTGCTTCTGCAACATCGCAATGTGCTACCTTACTAGTTGTCTCCCATCAGGTGTAGGACTATACCCTTCAGTGTTACGATGGTGGTTCTGTTCTTTGGGAGTTGGTACATTGGTATGTTATAGACAGGTCAGCACACCTGAGCAGAACCAGAAGGTAACTGAGTCAGTGCATGCTCAGAGGAACAGGAGCTGTTTGTCCATTACAGATGAAGTTTTACATGCCCATGCACCTGCCCCTGCCTAAGCTGTGACTGTGAGCAAGGCATAGGCAAGCACTAGCATTGCTGAATTGACCATTCCACAGTCAAAATACAACATTTTCTAGAGGATATCAGTCCAAACTAGAAACAACGGTGAACCTGGGGGACAAATATTGAATACATAGTTGATATTCTGCCCCTCAGAAAACTCTAGGTAAAAAGCCAGCTGTCCAGGGCAGAGTAGAACTGAAGACGACATACCCTATAGGAAGGGCGGTAATTGCCTTGCACAAGCTGTGCTGTGCTGTCGAGACAGCCTTCACTCCAGACTGGCTCCTGTGGAGCCACAGATCACTCATTAAAATGACTTGCATCTCTACTGAATCTTAATTAAGAAAAGTGTGAGGAGCAGGTGTTAACTTGTTTTATAGACTAATTATAGTCCCTAGTGACTCCCTGGGCACAGCTAGATATAGTTACAGAACATTCAGAAGTTCCTGATTTTGACCCTTTTCCTCTCATTTACGATGTTGTATTTGCAGCAAGTATTTATTCATATTAATTTAAGGATATTGCTTTGAAGCCAGGCATTGTAATCCCAGGAGCTGCAGGACAAGTCCATGAACAGGACTTTATTGGGGCAAGATGCTGTTTCTGTCTGCAGCTAACTTGAGATATTGACAGCTCCATCCTGCCTCTAGCTCATCACTTGCCTTTCCCCTTTGTGCCTTCAGGGATGCTTCCATTCACCTACTGGCATAGCTGCTGTCTAATAGCTGCCCAGCCCAAATCTGAAATTGCTCGGGTTAGTTTACACACTTTAATTTGTAGAGCTCTATTCTAGCTTGCATTGTTTTGAGTGAACTGGGTTAGAGAGGAATTACATGAACAGCTATATCCACAAAGTAACAGGGCTGTAATGTCTGGGGTGTGATTGTGTGTGTAAGGCATGGAGAGATGCACAGAGCAGTAAACTTTTCATGGAACCAAAATGGGATATGTGACCAAGGTGTTTGGTTCAGGCTTTTAACACTTATTAGGTGCTTTTACTGCTTAGTAAAGTCAGCAGCCCCTAAATTACTTAGGTTCTTCATAGACTTCCAGGACAGGAATAAATGCTGGAAGATGGGGCTCTCGGATGCAAACCAGGCACTTTGGTCTGGTGTCTAAAGCTAAAAAATCATCTCTATTCTTTTCTGGAGTTAAGTACCTGCCAGCTTGGCTTGTCTCACAGAAAGAGAGACATCCACCCTGCACTCATGTAAGGACATAGACAGAGATTTGTTCTTCATTTTTGCAAATGAAGGGTCTTGAACATGCATATCCCATATTACCATTGAATGTTCTACTGTCTGGGTTACCTGCAGGGTCAGTTTCCTATTGATCACAGTTAAATGATTGAGCAACTACAGAAGCAGATGTTGAGAACGTACCACCCTGGGCCATGCTGGGGAGCATGTCCTGCTGGTCGTGATGGTGGGATTGTGATCAAGCTCTGGGTCTCAGTGAGTGGAGTGGGAATGTGAAAACTTCATCTACCTACTCAATGAATCCCACAGCCACTCCTCTCTTGAGCTTATATTTATCTCTCAAAACTTAAGGCATCTTTCAAAGTTTTCTTAAGTGTTGCTTTAGGCTCTCTGTACAATAAGCAATACTGTAGAAGTAGCAGATACCTCTGGAGAATAATTCAAGTCTTGGTCTTTCTGTGATGAGTACAAAGTACAACCACATTTGTAACTAAAATGCCTCAGTCAAATATCTGTAGCCAAGTAGGAGGAATCTATGTTTTCTGGTGCCTGAAAATACATGGATAGTCTTTCCACGTTGTCATCCTTGACTTCCAAGCTGAACCTGTTTTGAGGCTGACATGTTTTGAGTACGTATTCAGGTTTTGCTTTCATACCTGAAGGTATGCTATTTTGTTAGCTCCTCCAGGGCTTCAGTCCTGAACTGTTCTAGAGACTGAAGAACCACACAGACAGACAGCACTATGGGGTCACTAGACCCTATCTCCTTGTTAGCACAGAGACATGACGCAATGTGGAATTCTGGGGCCTATAATGGGTGGAGCAGTAAGACCTGTTATGATTTAACCTTTTAACATCAGCAGTAAATCCCCTTGTATGTATGTATTTTATAATAACTGGGAAAGACACAGTGCACAAAGGATGTTGAAATAAGATTTTACAGTAGCTAATAGATACCATTTGCTGTAAAGAGAGCTCAACAAAGGCCCTAAGATGAAAAAAAAAAAGTATCAGTCCGTAGAAATCATGTTCAAATTGTAATCACTCCAGTAAAAACTTCAGTAGGAGACAACATCATGTTATTATATAAGAAGATGTGACTCTGATTCTTTATTTTTAAAGGAAGTCAGTTGTGGGCTAGATCATGCTGGGTGGTGCATTGCCTAATGACTTGCAAGGTCAGGTTTTCAGGCTTTAAAGAGTTTTCCATCCTATTAGGATAAATGGGGATCAGCAGGTTTCTTCAAATACATTTGAGGCACTAAAAACATTATAACTAAAGCCATAGATGATTAACTGTAAATATATAGAATCTCTGGAGCTGGCATGTGGAAGAAAAGGAAAAAAGTCTGGCAGAAATAATAAAACTTCTCTGATCTAGTGACTGTAAAACAATTTGACTATTATCTGGGGAGGCTGTACAGTCATTATCAGGCAGAGAAGAAATATTACTCTAAACTCCTTAATTCACTCTAATCCCAGTGAATCCTAAAGGAAATATGGAAGTTGGTAAGTACAAAAGAAAAGATAAAAGACATTTTCAGAATATGCCAAGTGAGAAACTGCCAAATACAGATCTGGTCTTCACACTCCGGCAATATCCCACAGAAATTACTGACTTTAAGGGGCTCCTGAAGACTTTCATTTCATTCACTTGATCTGTAGTGAGCTCTTTGTAACTGCCCTGGCTTTGCCAAAAGACGTCTGAGGCATTTTGGTTCCTCAGGGTTTTTAGTTCTCCAGTCTTGTCTTCACCTAGCATCTCCTTAACATCCTGAAAGCAGCACTGAGGCACTGGCTGTTTTAACTGCATTGCCTATCACTGCTCAAAACAGATGTAAAAATCACAATATTGAAAACACCATCTGCCATGGGAACTTTGTCCCCATAATGAGGCATACGACGGAAATGTCTGGCACAGTGATCGTGTGCAAATGCAGCTCATCTCACTCTGTTAGGCAGGAGTGTGCAGAGAATATTCCTCCATGCAAACAAGCAATGGGAAAAATGATTGTCTAAAGCTGAGAAAAGAGACTGACATCCAACATTCATACGAAGGGGACTGAAATCGGCTCCTTTTTAGATCAGTTCAGCTCTAGAAGAAATCAAGGAGAAGCTGAGCAGGTGCTGTGTTTCACAAAGACCTCAGCTCAGATTTAATTTAAACATACACTTTATCTTCAGTCCAGGGCTACTTAACACGGTATACCTTGCCAAGGCTGTTGAACACGGTTGAGGGATTGCAGGAAGGGCTGCCCCCAGCTGCCTGGGAACCAGCCAAGCAGCCAGAAGAATGAACCTCGGAAAGGAAGAAGTCCATTGCAGTAGAAACTGATGCTGCAGGAGCCCCTGTTCTCACCCTACGGGCTCATATTGCCCATTTAAGTTAATAACTTGAGTATTTTCTAGGGCATTTTGCTCTAGGTACTGACCCAGACTGACACATGTAGCACTATCTTTACTACCACTGAACCGCGTGCAAGTAAGGCTAAGATGCAGAACCTCTTTTTACTGTGTAGCCAGGGCTTTTCTGCTCAATGGATAGTGTGAAAGTACCAGTAAATACTGCGGGATCAGTACCAGCACAGATATGTAGGTGTGCCTGCATTATACACTGACTGCTCTGTTGTCCTGAAGACCTGTCCCTCCACAGGTTAAGATGGCAGTGGAATACAGCTTGATAAAGGCAAGCTTAGTGAAGAGCTAAGTGCTAGCGCAACCTAAGGACTTACCATATCACAGCTGTTTTAAATTCATCAGGGAAAATCACTGCCCCAGAGGAGAGGTGTGCTTCACTTGGCTGCACTCAGTAGGTCTTTTGCTGTTGGAATTGTCAAAAACTATAAGATAATAACATCGATATTTTCAATATTCACCCTGTATTTGCAGCAAGCATCTCTCAGATTTCCAAAAGCTGAGGTTCCTAAGGTGAAACAGAAAGTTCTGTAGTCATCTGAAAGAAAGTTTGATGTGAAGTAGAGCAGGTACATACAGTCACAGTAGTGAGGTAAAACAAGCCAGATGCAAAGCTAGCAGGCAAACTATATTTTTTGTCTGAGACTACAGGGGCTTGTTTAGCAGCTTGACTCTATGCCAAATAGCTCACTGCACCTCTAAAAAAAATTGCTTTACTCTAAAAAAGTAATCTGAAAGATCCCTGGACTGCAGTCAACTTAATATCATACATATCTGCTTCTTCAAAGCATTCTCTTTGGCTCAGCATAGCAACAGAAGCATAACTATTAGTGGTTATTTCAACCTAGAGGTAATCGGATGCCCTACTGCCCCACCCACTAAGTAAATATATTGACTTTGATGTCCCTTTAATATGTCACAGAAGAGAAAAATAAAGTAGAAAGCCTATATTTAGTGTTGTGAAAAGATTATTCTAAAGAATAACATTTTCAAATGAATACTAAGTATAAAAATAGTATTTGTAGATCATTCTTTCAGCTCCTTGTCAAATGGAGCCTGTTGAAATACAGCACCTCTGATGACAGAGCTGACTTACCAAGGTATTTCCCTACAAATAGGAAAATCTTTTTTAATTATAGACAGTAATTCCAAGGATACTCATTGGGATGAATTTGATTGTGGTGGCTGTCTACCCTACAAGGCTAAAACCCAAATCACTGTGCAAAATTTCTGGAGTTATACGAAGGACACTGATACATCATTCCACAGCTTCAGCTAAAGTTTAAAGGGATGGAGTAGTAGCTGGGATTACTGCTCTGTAATTCAGGGTATTTATTTTTCACAGCACTGTTTCAGTTTCCCTACCTGTAGGTTAAAGTATACACTGGTTCCACTCTAAATTCCACATCCTGCTGAGCAGAAATTGAGCAGAAAACACCACTTCTCAGTGTACTTGTTCCCCAGCCTGATTATGTCAATCCTTCCACCAATTCTAGGGCCATTCATGTCTGTACCAGGAGGTGGAACTCACCTTGACAATGAGGTCCTTTGCTGTTTTAATGGTATTTAAGGTGACTAAGTAGGTAAATATATGGGGGAAAAAAACTATACTATGAGTCAGTCTTAATATAGTAAGAACACTCTAATGCTTATTCAGGCAAAATGTCATAGCAGATGTGATAATTCTAGAGTAAAACACATGCACTCACTAGAATTCAGACATAGTAATTCTTTTATTGTCTTAATCTGTAAATTTTGATGTGTATGAGCAAGCCATGCTTCCATGTCAATCTCAAATCTCTTCTTTCATGTACTTATAGATGATAGATATATTTTAAAGTGAAATAGTGAAAAAGGTACCTTGGCACCTGTTTTAATCTCCATTCCCTTTGTTTATTCCTAAGATTACATGGATCATATATAGTGATGGAAAAAAATTTATTCAAAGAACTCATTTAAATAAAGATCAGTTTGCAAATTGTATCAACACCTTTGTACACATGTATATACGTACATAGATATGTACAAAAATAGCAAACATACAGAAAAATTTCAACTTGCTACATTTGAAAAAATATTAACATTTGGATAACATTAAGACATCTGGGTGTACAGCACATGTAAACCATTTTGTGGTGAAACCGGAAGTGATGAATTGCACATTCGCCAATATCAGCTACCGTATAACAGTCAGCTCTTTTCATCATTAGAGATGCTCCAGCAATAGGCTTTGATTAAAAAACAACCAACCAAACTTATAAACTCACTTCGTGCCTTATAAACATTTGTGTACATAACAATAACAGCAACAGCATGTGGATTTAAATGAGCAAAGAAAATCTTAACAGAAGTAGTACTGTAATACTCCTATCATTGATCATCTCAATGTCAATGACTTCTGGCTGCATTTTGCATCCAATGACATTAACGGCATGATATGAAATCTCTCAACTTTAAGGTTGTGCAGTCTTGGAGTTCCAGACCCAAGTTTATATATTATATCATTTGCATACAATTATATTCCTTAGATAATCATATTGCTCAAAACCAAATGCTGACATTTTCAGTACTTATGCACAGTTCCTGACCCTGTCTTTCATATAAAGCTCCATTTCAGGGAAAACCTTATGTAGAAATTCAGGGACATTTACTGTAAGCACAGCAGCAGCATATTATAGAGAAACACAGATATATTCACATTGTCTTACTAAATGTAAGGTCATTACCTAAATTAGGAGCTTTGTTAATATAGTGGGAGGTCTCCTAAATTAGATATGCCGGATGCTCTTTTTGAGGATCCTCTGACCATCTAGGGAAGCCAGACTCCAAATTGCATTTCTTGACATATCTCATCTGAAGTAGCAAGAATTCACAATACTTTAGCTGTGGATACAGACTATATTGAGTTTATGGATCTTTGCTAAATCTTAAACATGGTATCATGAATTTCTAGTCCTACTTCTACACAAGGCAGCCCCTCTGTGTGCTACAAAGGCTAATATGGTGGTGGTTAGTTTTGTGCTATAATTTTATCCTCACTGACATTGCTTGTGACTTCCTTTCCCAAAGACAGCGGAAGCAAGTGGAGGACTATATGCAAAATTGTGAGGGGGGAAGCAAGTCACAGAGCTCAGTGGACTCTTCATTAGACTTATACTTACCTGGTTCTGACTCCCCTCTCTAGTGCATGGTATGATAGTGGTGCCTTGATTGCCAGCTCCATGACAGTTCATAATTGGATTTTTACTTTTGAAATGTTCTTTTTATTATTATTATTATCATTATTTTGCTTTTCAAGTGTTCTTGGTGCATTTTAATCATACAAAAAACAATACTGCTTCATCTTAAGTCGTCTGTTGTTGTGTCAAAACACATCAGGACCTAGTTTGGTCAGATGTTTTTAAAAGTATCTGTTCATGCTCATCTAGTCAAAGTTAACTACAGCCACAATCCTGATGAGGACTGTGCAGCCTGTCTCCATCATGATGAGGCCCACACTCTGCAATGGGAAGTGCCAAAGGGCCTGGGACGCCAAGCACAAAAGTAATTTGTAGGGTGAATAGTTTCAAGGGGCTTTGTTCTCTGTCACCATTAGCCCATCATCCAGCTGCTAAGATTGGGCCACATTTAGTTTCCCATCAGGGTACCACAGCTGTGAATTAATGTGTTGCCCATGTTGCAGACAGATTGTCCCTATGATGATAAAGCCTCTCCCTGGGCTTTCATCCAGAGCAGGTCTGCAAACATGGGTGATATAGATGGCCTACAGCATGAAACCTGAGTCCAGAGGAGGTTTTGTCCCTGACAAGCATGAGATGCAGGCAGTATATTCTGCCCCCACCACATCACATACTGCTCATGATAGATTAAAAATACATATATATATATATATATACAGATCTTGAAGTTCTTATGTGTGCTTGCAAAGGGGACTTTTTTCCTATTTGTGGTACTGGCTTCACACATTGGCAAGAATTCTAGAAAAATTCGTAAATGAAAGGGTACTTCCATGTGGGGAGAATGTTTTCTTGGCTTAAAGGCCAAGGCGGACACTGAAGCACATATCTAAGCAGTCTTCCTGCATATGGCCACTCTCCTAAACTGGGACCTTAAATAAGTCTATGTTAACATATTCACTACATTTACACATTACACTGAGACAGTTACAATCAGGCTAAAGTCTAAGTAATCTATTTTTGTATTAGCTTTAGAACATGCAAAAAATAGAGTAGACATCTGTTCCATCTAAGATACAAAGAGGGGTGTGTTTTCAGGAAAAACACTAGAGTTCAAATGTAAAACATTAATAGACATTTTTGAATCATATAAACCAAGTATTTAAGTAGAAAAGGGTTAATATTGAAAGGGAACCAATCTACATAAAATAAAACTCTTTAAAATGGAATGTAACCGGTTTCTAAATACATTCAAATATTACAGTGTCTCTATAAATAGAAAACTAGATAGTGCTGAAGAGCCAAAGCAGTCCTTTCCAAATCGTTCAAGTGTATATATTTCTCTCTCTTTACTATCATTAATACACAGTTGCTTGAGCTACAGCTGTTCTCGCATTTGGCAACAGTTCAAGTAACTTCCCCTCTTCTTTCTCTTTGCATCCCTCCATCGTCCTTTTTGAAACCACAAAACTACCACGGCATATCTTGATTTCATAAGGTTTTAGGAAAAACGCCACGTCTCAAACTCTGTTGGTACATGTGCAGCCAATAGAGGAAGCATGTCATAAATTCACCGCAGTCCTTTGATTGTCACTCAGGTAGTGGCACATCTCTAGTCCCAGTGTGACATCCAAGAGAGGCTATGTGCTGACAAGCTCCCTCTTACTTGCACAGAGCCTACTCAGAAGGATTTCAGAATAAACTTGATTTATTGGACCTCGGATATGATATGGGGACTGAGAATTTGTTGCATAGTCCTGCAGTTGTGATAGCTTGCTGTGACTGCTGAAATATTTCCCCAGTGTATAGTGCCTTGATAACGTCATTGTTATGTGTGGACTTTCTTCAGAGGGATTGGATTTCACCACCTGCAAAAGAAGTGACATATGTGAACGCTTTCTGTGTGCACCTAGAAGGATACACAGCTGTGTCTACACAAATGTTGAGACAGTTCTCCACAAAGCAGGTCCTGATATTCTTATCTTGAGCTGCAAGTTGCTTACAAACACTATTTTAGTGGGATAACTTGTTACATTACATGCTATTTAATGTGCAAGATCCTATTCACTTAAGCCTTGAAATCTAAATGTATAGCCCCATTACACTCACTTGGCTGATTCTGTAATGTCTTCAGTATATTAGGCTCTGTGTTCTCTTCATTAGGGACAATTTGATCCGAACTACCAAATTCATACTCCACAGCTTGCCTGTACATCTATCACGGGAAAAAATAAACTCAGGACAGCCCTGACTTGCAGAAAGTTATAAATCCAGACATGCTCTGATCCCAAATAATTGAGGAACCTATGCTGTTTCTCAGCTGCAAGCCCTTCTAGAATGTCCTCGCTCTCAGGTTTTGATGCAAGAACGGCCCAGCTCCATGCTGGGTTGAGAACTGGACTGTGCCTTGTCTCCAAGAAGGGAGTTCCAGTGCATTTTAACAACCCTCTGCCAACGTGGATGTTTGGGGCATCATACTGACATAACCACAATGTGGTTCAGTAACATAGTGCAGAAGAAACGTTCTGCTTGGACCCCCAGGTATGCATAAATCTCTGGGATCATCATGTTCAGTACGTATGGAATAATTGAATGTCCATTAGACTAGTGAGAAAGTGAAAGGTAGGGACGTCAGGAGCCTCATGGCTGAAGGGGTTTCCTGGGAGGTGCTGAAGGCCTGGTCTCAGTGAGCACACAGTCACTGATGAATAATGAAGCAACTTCACAAGAAAGAGAACTCAGAACCTTGCTCAGATGAAAGACAGAGGACCCCGAACCAGCCAGTGGGAAATCCAGAGACAGCAAAAGAGAGCCAGGCAGTTAACTCGTTTCTGATAGCTCTGATGGTTTTCAATTTTGCTGCCATATCAGTATAACACAAACATTAAAAAAAAACAAACAAACACAACAACAACAACAACAACAACAAACAGACTTCATTTATTAATGCATGTATTTATGTGGGAGCATATTAACTTTTTAAAAATATGATGTCTATTTATTGTCAGTGAACAATCAGAAACAATGCTCATATGTAGTGAAGCTCATAGTAAATGTATTGAAACAACCCACACAAAGACTGGGCAGAAAGGCTATGATGGAGCTGGCTGAACTAAAAAAAGACTAGGAATTATCCATGTAGAAAATTAATATATCCCCTGATCAATTTGATACAGCTAAGCCAAGGGCTGTTATTTGTTTTCAGGCAATTACTGCAGGTTCATTTTTCTAAATTAGTGCCTTAGATCTTACAGCTATTCTAAAATGATGCCACCTTGAACCAATCACCCAAACTGCATTCCTGTAAAGCATAATCTCCAAGGAATGCAATCTAATGTTCACCCAGCAGCCAGGCACTGATTAAATACTGAAATACCAAGGTTGCTAGTTTCTGTGTTGTGCCCATGATTTCATTGCCATTAAATCAGGGAATAAATCTGAATTAAAAATAGACCTTTATAACTGCTGGCCAATCTACTTCTCCATAAGCATTTGTGATGAATGAGGTAATTAAAAAAATCATGTTTCCATGTGTGCACAGAACTAGAAGTATGTTTCGGCAGAAAGTGCCAGAGTTATGCAAGATTTTTTGTCCCAGATCAGTACAACCCACCCATGAGTCTAGATCCCTTGGCAATCTGAGCAAAGGCTGTAGGGTCTACAGATGCAGATTTCTATGCTATTGGAGTGACTCAAGGCCCTGTGAAGTGCATCAGTGGGAACCCAAATAATTTATCAGGACAAACAGGGGAAATATTTGACCAGCTAGTGAGAACTAAATGAGAACTGATGAACGCATTTCAGTTCTTGCTTTCTGACTGCACGGAATGGATGGCCCTCCATTCCCACATGGCTATGCTTTACTTCAGATGGCATTTACAGAGGGGTGCTCTCTTCTGGAAGTTTAGGAGGTCATATTTTAAGAGAAAGAAACTGAAAGTACAAATCAGTAGATTTAATCCATCTCATATGGTTTCATAGAACATGAAAAGTTCTGGAGTTTTACATATAGTGTTCTTGGCTCCATCTTCAGAGGCAAAATGCCATTTTCCTAGCAGAAACTGCATCAGCACCTGATGAAACTCCATTTGCCAGGATGCAGAAATAAGCTGATGACAAAACTGTTAAAACTAATAAAGTATCATAAGCATTCAGGGACTTTCTTTTTGCTTTTGCCAAGCATCAAGTCTTTTTTTTTTTTTTGAGTGGCTGATGGATTCTCCTGAGCACATCTATGCTTCTTTCAACACACTGACCTCTCAAGCCTCATTAACAACAGCTCCATGATCCAAATTCTTCCCTGATCTTCCCCAGAAGCACATACTCTCTGTTGAGATCCTCAGGCAGAAAAACAAGGCCAAATCTGCACATGAGCTCATGCAAAATGATGGAAGAGTGCATGAAAAATGCTGATGACTGATCATGCCAAGTTGTTTTCCACCTACAAAGCATCTGAAATATTTCACTTTGAAGTTCTCCATTTCACTCAAAAGCTCTGTGGAAATGGCAAGCATCAGCAATGACCCATGAGGATACCTACATCTGCATATTAGACAAAAAAGGGGTCAATGTAGCTGTCTGGGTGAAATGGAGGGAGGCATGTACTCCACAGAACTATTTATTCATTGCATAGATATCTGCTCTGTGACTTCCCACCTTCCCAGCTTCATTTGGACTGAGCTATGTTCATCCCTTTCTAATGCATTGAGCAGAGCAGATTAAAGGATCAGTTAACTAACCGTGTCCGCTGTGTTTGGTCCCGAAGCAGGACAGAGGCCTCAGCAATTGGCTGAAAACATATGAGCTGCTGAGGAGTCTGAAGTAGAAACCAGCTGTGAGGTTCACACTCAGCACACACACTCCAACACATCTGATAACGCTCCCAGGCCTGTGCTCTGCTCCTGCCAGCCTCATATGGGAACAGAATCGTGGCCAGTTGCAGCTGATTGTTACTCTCTTTTGGAAACACATTTATTGCCCTGTGGACTGTTCTATCCCTGACATTGTATCTTCATTTGGGATGTTTAAGCAGAAAAATCAAAGCCTTTTATTTATTTATTTATTTATTTATTTATTTATTTATTTATTTTATTATGTTTTCAGTATGCTGTGGCTGAGATGAATATAATCCGTGGGCTACAGGAGAATGGTCAGGCTTGCTGTGCTAGGGCTTGGGTGGTAGAAATCACAAGGACACTTTGGAATATATGCTTGAATTTTACTATCATCACCACTGAATTTCAGTTTGTTTGGTTTAAACTACTCCTAGGTATAGTTAGCCACAGTATATTTTGTTTTCCAGTGTATACTGTGGGTGTCTGATGAAGGAAACATCATTATTAGATCTTTGCATCTTGTGGAACTTGAAGTGATATATATCACAGCTGTCCTGACATTTCTTCACAGCAAAAATTAATGCTTCTATCCCGTTCCAGGTGTCACAGCCCAGATTCGTAACCATGAAGCTCCACAGAGATTCTGGGCTAACCCTTCACATGTCTAGGTCCCAGGAACAGGTTTCGCCAGAAGTAAGGCTTACAGAAAAATAGGCATGACTTGGCAAAATAAGCAAAGGGGTTTTATCCTGCTCTTGAGAGATTCTGAAGACATTTGGTGGTCTTTCTCATTTGAAGTAATTTGTTTTGACAGAAAACAAATTCCTAAAATCATGCTGGAAAAATCCTAGCATTTCGTTTGTGTGGTTGATTGTCTTTTTTTATTATTTATATATTTTTGATAACTCTACTAAAAAAAAGTTCTAGGATTTTCTCCATAAGAAATTAATTGTGGAGTTCTGTCTCTTGAATGGTACTTCAGATTGCTGGTGTCATTATTCAAGTCAGTAACCAAACTCCTAATATTTCTTCCAACTAGTATTTTCTTACTGACTGAAAGCCCCCATCTGACTGTGAAATTCATTAATTCTTGGTTTCAAGGAGAATTCTTTCATTGCATCCTTTTTTTATTTCCAGTTTTAACTTTTCAAAAACAATTTCTTTTCATTCTATATTTTCATTCTATTCTGCGAAAGAACTTGTACTTGCCATCACTCTTTTCATCATGCAGAGGAAATATAATCTTCTTGAAAAACAAGACAGTTCAAGTTTTATGGTCCTAAACAGATTTTAATAGAATAATTTGTGATAGTTTCCTAGGGTTTTGGTAAGCAGACAACCTGGACTCAGTTCATAAGAATAAGGATCCCTGTAGCATCACAAGCAATTTCTTACTGTGCTAACACGATTTTATCTGTAGAGATTCCAGAAGGTTTGTCTGTCCTTAGATCCAGCAATGAACTGAGGCAAAGTGTTACTGATGATCTCTGAGTGCATGACTCCAGTTTTCACTGAAAAAATATTTTTTACTGGAAATAAGTATTTTTTTAGTAAGCACTTTATTCCTCAAAGCTTTTCCTAGTTTCCAAAGAGAGTCTTGTAATATTCATGAGTCTTCTTCAGAGCAATGAATGAAATGCTCAGATTCTCAACAGACTGAATGATCACTCATAACAGAAACCTGGGAACTGGCCTTTTACACCAACATGCAGAATTACTGTCATTGGCCTTACAGCAGAAGATACCTGCTTACTTGACTAATCAGAAATTATGCTGTCTGTTTTCATTCAGGGATGCCTGCACTAGACCAGGGGATTTGTTATGTGCAAGGTACAAAAAGTCCAAAACCAAAACAGTCCCATCCTTTGCTGACAGGGAAGAGCACTTTCTGTAAAAAGACATACCACATACTCAAAAGACATCTCAAAGGAAACCAGAAAAAAATTAAATATCTTGTTTTTCAAACTCTACTTTCACTGATTTGGCAGCTCTAGGCTGTTTTTGTGCCTAGATATAATAATGTGTTTGTTTATTCATCTCTGATTTAATCCATGGACTCCTGTCATTTGTAATATGTTGTGAAGACTCCTAGCCAGAACTTCGAACAAACAGAATAAGAACACACTCTCAATTGCCATATATATATTTTACCAGGTTCCTATTTTGCTCACTCCAGGAGTTATAAAATGGAAGACAGAATCTCTACAGATCTCAGACAAAAAAGAAATCAGAACTATGTGTGTGAATGAGAACACATAACTTACCACTTCTTTTCATATAATCTGTCACCATGATTATACCAGATAATTCTTTCTCGGACATATGAGAATAGATAGACAGAAATAAGACTGGTCTTTCAATTTTAAGCTCCATTTTAAATGTATCTATGGTTTGATGGGAGTCTGCCAACCAGCTCAGTTAGGAAGGCTTAGAACAAAAACCTGTGAGACCGAGCTATTATAAAAAGATACACTGAGTACATGCAGAAGTGGTAGGGATATATAATGGATAGCAAATCATATAAGAACCTGGCAAGCGTAAAATATTCTTTTACACAAGTTACCTTTCCAGAAGAGCATGCTTGCTTTTCTTTCAAGGAGCTGCCACTACACCAGCTGAGCCTGTCCTCAGGTGGCGAGGGTCAAGTGTCACCATATACATACTGAAGTCTCCACAGCTTTTACTTAGGCTTAACCTCGAGTCATGGCTGTGAACCTACCTGCATACCTTTTTGTTTCTAAGCACCTGGCAGTTAAAATCTCTTTTAAACACCCGAAAAAGATATAAAGTCTTACCTCATGGAAATGACACCCACACTTCCCCCGCAGGAATTCTTTGTAACGTCCCATAGTGATGACAAAGGTGTCAACAACTTCATAGCCATAATTTTTTGCTGTATCCAGGATAACCAAGTTTTCATTCCACAAGTTTTGCACTTCTGCCTGTGTTCCAGATAAATTGTTGCAATATTTTGTCAAAAGGACTATTTAAAGGTTATTTTGTTCTGCCATTGAATTGAATAGCAAAACTGCATTTTGAATAAAACAATTATATTCCAGATGTGAATTACTACAAACACACTCTTGAAAACACCTACTACTCCAAGACTTCTGTAGATTTTTGCAGAAATTGCTTAGAACAGGTTTTGCAGCCCAGAAAAAGTCATAAGAAAATCTACAAGAATTTCCCTTAATTACACAAAAAATCAGGTTGATTTCAAGAAGATCTAAACTAAAAATCAAATTAGCAGTAATTGTAATTATTTTTCAGTAGTTGCACAGCTTCCTCAATGGGAATATTTCAATGCTGTTTAAAATATAATTACTGGGTAACTTTTTAATATACACTTATCTATTGTGAGGTATAATTCAGAAAAGAAAAAAAAAGTCCTATTATAAAGTTGTCTGTGTAACAAATAGTTAAATTGTTCCTGTAAAAGATAAATTCAGCTTCAAATCAAAGCCACCAAGACTGTTGCTTAAAAAGGAGTATATGGCTATAGGTATCTTAGACACAATCATAGTGAAGAACAGATTATTATTTCTCAAGATATTGCAGGAGGGCCAAGAATGGAAAAAAGGTTAGCCATAAATTTGTCGAGGCAGTGCATCTGCCACTGTAGACAGAAGGGCTTTGAGAGTAGCTGGTGTAATCCAGAAGTCCAGAGCACCCAAACCACATGGGTCATTTGGCCTATTATTCAGATATGGAAAAGGAAAAGAATGTCAGATGCATATTGTAGTTGATTTCTGGAGTTTAATGAATTTACTGGATGAGAAACAGAAAAAGGTAATCCTGGGAAACCTTTAATACTCTTTCTGTCCTTGCCTCACCTACCTGAGATTAAAGTTCTACTTCCTCCTCCTAGGACTGAACTCTGCTGAAAGCTATGGAGGAGCTATGACCATGTTTCTTCTTATCGATTCCAACCACTTCCCCAGTGTACCCTAATTTGGTCATGTGTATAAACTAAGGAAATGGCTGAAATCAATAAGAAGAAATTGGGTAAACACTATTGGCAGATAATGCTAATCTAGAAAGAGGGAATGGGCAAATTCTGACAAGGCAATCTCTATAGCACAAATCGCACCGAATAAAGCAATGCGTTATTGCTGCAAGAAGACGTGAATGCCAGTCCTCAGTGTGATAAGAGTGTCATACATAAACTATGAAAGCTAATAATTTTCTCTTTTCAACATGTGTGAACAGCTGGAGTGTTATATGCAATACTGGTGGGCATCAATTACTCTTTTCTACCCTACAGTGCTTCCCAGCCTCACCTCATCCACACATTTTATGTGTGTTCTCTATCCCGTCAACCAAGCTGTAAATAAAATATTGAATTGAATGAGTTACACAGTATATCAAACTGAGCCCATCTGTTACTCTGAGAAGTCTTGGACATGATTTGAACTCGCTGTATCACCCACTTAACATACAGGTAACAGGCTGAATTCACTGGTATGTTCCAGCTGCTTTGTAATGTTCTGGCTTCATAGGTTGGTTAAGATGAAGAGCTGTGCAATGTAGCCAGACCAGTGAATCTGATCCAGCAGTGGTCGTGGAGGAGGCCTGGGGAGGGCCTGTGCTCTACGTGGTACAAAGAGCTATCTACCTAGCCCCAACTCAATTTCTCAACTTTGGCAGCAGGCTTAATGGAGGTTCCTCTAGTTCTTGGGACAGCTGACTGAGCACAGTGTCTCAAATGACTCTCTGATTGCAGCGGAATGCGTGAAATAAGGCTAATTGGTTCAAATCCACATCAGCAAGCCATATTAGCAAATACAAACATTATTCTTTCTTTGATCCACTTAAACCTTGCTCAGCAGAGGAGGTAACATATTTTGACCAGACAGAAAAAAATGATTGCTGAAACGACAAGTCTTCTGCGAAAGGTATTCTAAATATACTGTAGCTTACCTGTGATAAAGAATGTATTCCATCCACTGGGAGGTGAAAGCCCATCCCTATGGATTTGATAATTACCAGGATATTTGATAGATTTTCCCTGTTTGGCAAATGAAAAGAATAGAAACAGGACACACATTTTACTTAACAGATGCATCAAAAGATGTTGCTTTTTTTTTTTTTTTCTTTCAAAGTCAGTTAAGTGCACACCCATGAGAAAACAAATGAAATGTTTGCATTTAAAATTTCTGTTGGTTTCCTATAATTTATATTATCAAGACTCAACTTGGAATAACACTAAGTGCATAACATTACCTGTTCAACACCTTTTGGATAATTTGCAGGTGATTGGAATTAAGCCACTGAACGCCACCTACAATTAATACAGTCTGGTCTGTGTTCTCCAGGGGACGTGATCTGAAACCCAGAAAGAAAAAACAACACATGTTGCCTTAAAACAGATGGCAAACATTTTAACTGCATTGCATTGCATTTCAGTGAACTGTATCTGGCACCCTGATCAGAGGCCTGATGTCATTTTCTACTATTTTTCAACCACACAATACGGTCTGCACACGTTGTGTTTAATTGTTTGCTTACTTTAATTGCAAAATCTGTTAAACACATTTGTGAATAAAATAAAACACAAACAAGCCAGCAATGGAGTTCATACGGTACCTCTGCAGCAGTTGTTCTAGTGCTTTTTCAAAAGTTGGTCTTTGGTTTGCAGTCATCCAAAACTGGGGATAGTAGGAGTAACTGATAAATGTTTTCCCCTCATTGATATTATGATAAAATTTAACATCATGAGTCTTTTGCCAGTCCTGAAGAGTCTCATTCACTCTTTCTATTAGATAGTACATCATCCCTCTGTTAGTTGAGTCACCTATAAAAAGAATCTTAGAATGGAGAAAAAGATATGACTTAGAAGTTATACACTCCAAAAAACAAAAGCAAAGAAAAGAATACAGCCAGGCTGGAGGTTTTTAAACCCTTTTCATAGTGTTCAAGATAAATCTCTATGAGCTGCCAGTTCTCCAGGTCTAACAGCTCAGTACTAAAATTTTCCTTTAACAAAATGTGATCTGATTTACAAAAAGATACGTTGTCTGTTTCAAAGACAAAAAGTGCAAGTTATAGATGGCTATAGTTGCACAGTTAGTACTGCACTTTTCATCCTTGTTGCTCTTTTCTTTAGCTTAAGTTTATATTTACTTCTAATTGCTAGTACAGTGCTTCTCTTGATTGTTTGCAGTTTCCTGCTTTAGTTCCTCCAGTTTTTCATGTGGCTTGTTCCTACACAGCATGTCTTGGTTAACTTCTGTCTTCCATAAATGTGATTCATTAGAATTTAAACCAAAGTACCACACATCAATAAATGCAGCTGCTGCGTTATTTGTAAAGAGATGGTCTTTCTGTCATTTGAGAGAGAATAAAAAAAAAAAAAGGGGTTATTCTGGTGGCAAAGAATCTGAATACAGTCCTGGGGTGTGTGTGACATGACCATCAGGAAGCATCGTGTCCTGAAGAGAGCTGGAAGTGACATCAGGGTGACAGATGTGTCAGCAGTTTGACTCTGAACTTGCAGCTGAATAAAGTCAAATTTAGGGTTGCTCCTACTCATTCTGTTGACTCCCTTGACAAATCAAGCATTTCTGCATGTGGAGACCACAGAACTTAAGGCATGTTTTTTTTAATGTGATTGCCCTATTTTTAGTGGATAGGACTA
>VXAA01005293.1:354589-375875 GCA_013399115.1 Anseranas semipalmata
GACTAACATTTCTTCCTGCTGAAGAGAATGCGTAACCAATGACAAAAGTCCAAAGGTGAAGAGAATCCAGGTTCACTGTGGCTTGCTGACAAAACTGTGTGTGATCTGTTGATACCACAGTCACATCAACCAGAAATGCACACAGAGAAGCATAAATGTAAAATGGGGAGTCAGAAACCCCACAGAGCCATAACACAGTAACAGCCCTGTATTCTGTGCAGCAGTGTGTCTCTTTTCCTACCTCCTCTGGCACTCAGGGTAGTTGTCATCCTGTAAGTTGGGGTTTTGCTGTTTGTTATTTATTTTTTTTTATTTGATTTGTTTTTTGATGCTTTACAACTTCCACCTTGAATATTTGGTTATGTAAATAAAATTCAGACTACACAAGAGTGCATGTTTAAGAACATATTTGCAAAGCTTGTCTTAGAGATTTTATGTGGTGAAAGCATCATGGACTTCCCTCATCTAATACATCTTTATTGATCTGTTCCCCTCAGGAGTGTCACAGTTTTAGTGACCAGCTCCAGCTCCCATTATGAGCCTATTGTGAGTAAAAATGAGCCACAACAGTGTACCAAATAAAGTTCCCATAGTATAGAAGCTATCTCAGATGAACCCTGATCTGGTGGCAGGGCCAACAATGCACATGACAATGATTTGAACATCCCATGCCCTATCCAATGTGGGCTGCAGAGAATCATCATGTGTGGTAGCAAATACATTACAACAAGCACTGAACATGTAGGGGCTCTTTAACCTCCTGTTCTGGACCTCTCAAAGCTGCTTCACAGCATAAATTTTTCAACAGCTGCTGTTCGTGCTTGGACCGCACAAGCACTTCTCTCACATGCAAGGGGATTTCCAACTCTTTTCATATTGTGCCACAAGAAACCTCTTTAAACCAAGCATAACATGACTCAGAAGTCAAGGATCCTTGGTAATGGAAGGATTTTTTGGGTGCTCTCTCTCTTTCTGTCTCTGACAGACACAAACATGCACACAATTATTTACAATTTGGAAGACAGTCCACACTTACAATATGACCTAATTCTAAAGTAGGCTAACTTGAGGCTTTAATCAGAATTCTTTTAACTTGCAAAACCTCTTAACCTCTCCAGTCTGTCTATATCCATGTCTCTCTAATCTCCATTTCATGAGTGCATCACTGTAGTATATAGATGTATATCTATTTAAAGAGTAGTTCTCAGATATTAGTAGGGAAGGATATCATTAACTTGCAGTGTGGGTGAGAACATTTCTATAAAAACACAGAACAGCAGAATAACAAACAGACTCTACCAGGTTACACACTGTAGTTAGTAGAACGTGTTAGATTGTTTCTCTTTTACTTCTGCTATTCCATCTACAAATGATACCATTTTGGTATCACTGGCCATGGTGATATCTAATTGCAAATGAGCACCTTCAGCTATAAATTACACTGATTTGGAAAATGCGTCATTTTTATCTTTCTCTTCATTGTACTGTGACTAAGATGCTTATAGATATTTTTCCTTCTAGCTGTATTGGTGTAAGCTCATCTACCACTGAATTCAAATAGCAGAACAAGATCCCCCCATCTCCCCCCCCAAAAAAGGAGAGAAGATCCATAGCCAAAGCTAACAAATATGATGCAAAAATGTCTTATTTTGCCCACACTGTGTATTCTCTAGCAATGTAAGTGTGAAGTGTCATTCTAAATATTTTCAAAGTCTCAAACATTGCAGACCATCAAAGACAGAGAATGACTCAACAGACTCTTTCATATTTTTTTGTGATGTCAAAAACAAAGCAAAACACTCCTCCCCATACACATTCCATTTACTCTATTAAATATTTTAGCATTGTAGAGCTTTACAATTTCTACAGCTACACATGCAAGCACTTGGATCCATGAGTGAATTTTCAAGTTTGCTCTGGGGTACTCAGCTGGCGAATTCTGCAGGAGGAAGGGCACTGTGTGCAGTCATTTAGAAAATCGGTACCAGGAAAGACAAGTGAGGTGAGATCACTTCTCATAGTGACAGTTCTAGTCCCTAAATGCCATGATGCTAGGCACCATATGAAAATCTAAGGCGGGCCATAGAATAGTATTGTTCTTGTGCTGACGTTCTGAAAATGTGAAGGAGGTGATGGAAGTTGGAGCAGACTTTTAGAGCAGTCAGTATAACTGGACGCTATGCCCTGTTAGTACCCTGATGTACTTCTTCAAATATTAACACAAGACTCATGAAAATGTACAGAGCCCACCTCTGAAGGAGTAAGTTTTAAGTCTCAAAACATCTCCATCTTCACTCATAAGTGAGCTTGTGAGGAGCTAAAGCAGGTCAGGAAATGGATTAGATCAGACAGTTAATCCTATTCAGTGTCTGGGTGTCCATGTGGGAGTGTATATTTATTCCTAGGGGAAGATGTGGCTGAACAGGATGTCAGGAATAAGACAGATGGCAACATGACATTGGTGAGGAAGACAGGTTACACTGGGGAAATTGACTTAAATACTCAGAAACAGGTCTGCTAAGAGAATAGTTAAGACTTGATGTAAGAGGAGAAGAGAGAAATGAGCCAAGTATGTTTGCACAGAAAGACAGATAAAAAGTGTAAGTTATCCTCAAAGATGTTAGTCAATTATAACAACCATATTAGCTTTCAATCAAGAAACCTTTGACTGCTCAAGTACGTATGAGCCATACCAGGGCAGTATCACTGGAATCATGTGAGTCTGTTTAACTCCAGCTATTTTGTTGTGGTATGCAGGCCATCAGAAAGCATCTTTCAAAACATCCACCCTTTGCAAGTCAGCTTCATTATTAGCAAATGCTTGGACAACCCAGAGGCTAAAGTAGGTGGTGTACAGCCCATGGAATAAAACTTATGTCTTTCAAATAACCTGAGAGCTCTGATGAATTAGAATAATCATTAAATGTAATTGAATGTGTCGTAGCTATGGCAACATTTGATTCTATACAGTTGCATGAACTTACTATAACTGTGCATACCATGTATTATTTGAACCAGGGGCTCTGTGGATGATTCTATTTAGCTCTCTGACAATAATGAGCCAATGATGGTTCAGGTGTGCAGAATATGCTGTATCTCATTTTCTTCACAATCTGACACAAGGCTTAGTCATGCACTGTTCAGGTCAATGGGGGATTTGTCTGCAGGATGACTAAAGGATCAGACATACATAAGGCTATAATTTTACCAGACAGAGAACAATACTTTCACAAAGACAGATGTTTTCAGTGTCTTCTGTTGCAAATGTTTTGTGTGAAAAAAAAAAAAAAATCCATTATAGCTTACAGGCTTTAAAAGATTGTGTAAGCATAGTGGAATCCACTTCTTAACCAGACCTATCATTATAAATTAACCACGCTTAGGAAATTCAAACACCTGTAAGTCCAAAACAGTACTTAACTCTAAAATATTATTAAGAAATTATAAGCTAAAATTCCTGTTTTAACAGCTGAATTTTAAGGACTTCAGCAAATATTGCCTTTTCGTATTTCCTGTTCTTAATTACACATGATTCAATGGTACTTTATTATAAGACTAAACTCTGAGCAATATTTCTCAATGATAAACAAAATACATATCCCCCCCTGTTATTGAGGGCAGCTTTCTATGTGCTGCTAATTGGATAAATAATTACCTGTTAGAACCCTTTTTACTTTACCTATTTATAAAAGTTCTTGTACAAAAATCAAAGCTTCATGTCTTAATAGAATTGTATAAATCTTACAGCAAAAGCTCGTTAACCACAGCTACAGAGGATTTTGTTGAGCCAATATAATACAGATATAATATTTTTATTATGATTGCCTATTTCTTTCATTCAATTAGAGCATACATGTGGAGTTCTCTAAGAACAACATAGCCTGCATCTCATTACCCTTACTAAGAGTTTAAAATGGAGAACAAGAACTACAGGTACTAAAAGTGGACTGAATGAAAATCTACTCAGCCAGAACCACCTTAGCCTCAACACTTCAGAGTTTTCCTGCTTACTGTGCCTGAAATGCAAACATATGACTGACTAGTCTTGCTAACACATCATAAAGCAAAATAAGGCCTCTTATAAACTGTTTTTATGAATGTGCATCCCTTCTCATGTCTCCACCAATCTGAGTGTTATTGTTTCACTACAGGTGGTCTTAGGTTTCACGAAACAGAAACAACTTAGCTCAAGTGCAGTTTTATATGCACAGAAATTAAAATAGTAATTAATGATGATGTGAAACCAATTTGAAATCATAGCCTGGGTAAACGAATTTCTGTTATAGAGAAAGGAGATGATAATTTTAGAGACGAGCTCTGAAGTACAAATCAATTTTAATATAAGACATGAAAGCAGCTTGAAGTTAAAAAACAAAATTGAGAAACATATTTTGGTAGGCTTTTGTATGATGAAGATAGGAAAGAAGTGCTGTTTGTATGACCATAAGTGTCTTTCAGAAACATTGATAAATGCATAAAAGAAATAAAAGAGTAAGAAACATATATGAGCACTGCATTTTACTGTTGTTCTATGAAACATGGGAAAAAAAAAAGAATGATTGCACTTAAACATACAGTTGATCTTACATGTGCTGCATCTAAAAAGAGACCATTAGCATTCACTTTACATCTTATTTTATCAGTCGATGATGCGCATCCAGACCAAGGACACATCACAGTAGTCGTAAACTCATTGCCTGCTTCCCTTCACATTCATTAGAGCTGAAACAACATACAGATGTCCTTTCCTTTTTTNAACTAAAAGGGAAGCATAAGAAAACAACCTGTAGTTACCACAGTTGGAATCTGACAGCAGCATAGAGATTAACACCTCCTTTTTAAAGAAAAGACATAATCCCAGACACTTATGTTGTCCATCATGTATTATTGTCATGTTTTAGCCATAAAAAGTAAAGTCCAGCCAGTCAGAATCCTGAAACCAAACTACATATTTTTTTCAAGACAAAAGTCAGGGACTTCAGCCTAGTGAACCACAAATGTCACTAATTGCTTTACCTTTAATTCCTGATCAAATCTTGCCTGAACTTTATCTGAAGGGTATTCAAGAGACAAATTCAGTCAGGCCTCTAGGCTTGTTAGTATTTGGATGGAAGGTGTGACATCATTTGACCCAATGATGTTACTGACATATGTCTCTCTGCTTTCCAAAGGAAGACTTGCTAATTACGTGGGCTGTATGGAAGCTTTATTGCCTTAGTTTGGAATAAACTTTGAGCAAGAATTCAGATACTGTGTAGTCTGCAGGTAAGAAAATAGGGCTGGGTTGGGAGATCTCATGGTTACTTCCAGTTCTGATGGAACAATTTTACCTCTGATGCAGCAAAACGTAGATTTTGCAGAGACCAATGTTACACAAGCTGAATACTTCGGCTCTGATGGCATACTGTAAAACCCCAGAATACCAGGTTACACAGGTTAGTTGAGCACATTTTGAGAAGTGGACACATGAGTGAATTCTGTTATTCTTATCTAACCTCAGCAAATGAGAAATATAAATTAAAAAAAATGCTTATGTTTTGCCACCATGATCTTTTTGCAGTCTGCCTACATTTCCAGTGTTGAACCCTTCTGCTTATTTTACTAAGGAAACTATATCATTAGTTTGGGTAGAATTCAGAGATCTTTGTAGTGCTTAAAGCTGAAGCATATAACGGTTTGAAACTAATATCACAAATTAAGGAATATAAATACTTATGGATAGTTACCAAAATCTCTTGAATATTAAAAATGTATTCATTCACAAGAATTATATCTTACTATCTACTCAATAGCACCCTTATAAACAATCTAGATTTCTTAAACATACATAACAATGTTAAATACAACTGACAGGCAGAAGTCTCTTTTAGTGAACACCTAAAAAAATTACTTTTTCTATTACATTGTTCAGATTGTGTAAAGAAACTCTAAAGTTTCCCTTAATCACAGACAGAATCAGGACCTTATCACCCAAGCTGAGGACCAATTCTACTCATCTGACTTATGTATGTAGAAAGTCTCTCTGACTTAAGTTCTACTGACATGAGGGAGTTGATCCAGACTCTACATTTATTTATTTGGTGAAAGAAGCACCAATGTTATTTGAAAATGCTACACAAAGTTAATACTACTGCAAAGTGACAACAAAAATAACATTAGAGGGAAAACATAAGAGAAATATACCAAAAGGGGAACATGCATTAGAATGATGACTTTAAAAGAATAAACCAGTTAAATGGACATCTGCGCAAAGGTTACAGGAGAGATCCAGCAGCTCTCTACAGACCAGTGAAGGTTATCAGACAATGATGCAAGATTTTTGCAAAAGATGCAGAATGGGAAACAAGTGCAATTAGTTTTACAGAGATTTTTGTCACAGTGTGTTAATGTACTTCACATAGGATAAGGCTCTCATTTGACACTAGAATAGATGAAAGTCATAACATAGTGGAATTTGAATTAAGACTGGTTTTAATGGACCTTTGACAAATGTTGTCCTGTTTTTGACACTGGTGAATGTGAGTAGTTAGATTCAGGAGGTGGGAATGTCAGCATAACCCTCCCACACTACCCTGGCAATCCACTTCTATAGTGGTATACTGTTCCTCTGCTATCCTTCAATTGTCTGACCAAAGGGTGTTTGCTTATTGAAGCAGCCCGACGTCTATGGAAATTAAAGGCCAAAGCTAGCAAATTCTTCTACATTTTTTGCTGTGGTCAATGCAGAAGTGCTTGTTTTGTACATGAGGAGCAAATCAAGCTTCTTCTCTGTCATATAAACCTATGTTGTTGTTTTTTTTGAAAAAAGTACAGTAGGAGAAACCCAAATCTCTACAGTAATGGGGAAAACCACAGGCAGAAATAAAGCCAAATGGCAATGAAGAACACTGTGCAAGACAAAAAATGACTAGAAACGAAGGAGGAATTGTTAATCGGAAGACTATTATTTTTGTATTTTGTCCATATAGCAATGGTCTCAAGTGGCAAAATGTCACTGTTAATTACTGTTTTGTTACCTAGACAATACACTATAGAAATCTTTATAACAATTAATTACTTACTTTCTGGATACTTGTATCCTCAGTAATGTACCTGAGCCTCAGATCAGAGCTCTCTTTCAAGATTTTTACAGTCATAGCATGCCTATTAAGGCGACCTTGTATTTCCAAGCAATCACCTTAGAAGCTTCACTATAAGAAAAGAATGTGCAAGAAGACTTGGTAAGATTAGCGTGCACAAGCAATGCCATGCATTAGGTATGCAGCAGAAGAAACCGAACTTGCATGTAAACTGTGAGACAAACTGTAACAATGCAAATCCCTTCTACATTTACAGTGCTTACATACTCACTGCAGGTCTAATTGATAACCATGTACCTCATAGGTCTTGACACTCTACTGGTGTGACCTAAGTGTTTTGTGAAATGGCAGCATACAACTGTGACTGCATAGGAGGCTAAATTATTGATAGCTGTTTTTGTTTCCATCTGATTTTCTTTCCCATTATAATAAAAAGGGATTTTTCTTAAACTTCAGTCATAAAATTGCTTTTAAGACTTCAGGACACTAAATATCTAAGTAAATAAAAACAAATTAAAATGAAAAATCTGTTACTTACTCTTCTGCCCTCCACACACCGCTGAAGTTCGGGCTTAGCTAGCACAGAGTATCGACAGTCGTGGGGCTGCCACACTATTGCTGTCCAGTCACAGGTTCTGTTGTCAGAGCAGCTGAGGCAAGGGACAATCCACTGCCCTGGAAAACAGCAACAGGGTGTCAGCATCTCCTCTGTATTTTTGTAAGTAGCTTTACCATAGAGCAAGTGAGGTATTCTCAAGCATTTTGTCATGGGAGTTTTCCCTAAATTAAATCCCCCTCAACCCTTTGAAGAAACTATTTCCTTCTTCTGCATTCCTTTGCTTTTAGCAAGCATGGGAGGTTCTGCTTTCTCTGAAAAAGTTGTGAATGCTCAAATGTGGCAGTAGTGTGTGGATTCATTTCTCAATTCACTTCTCCTTTCACGCATCAGCTTGTCTTTTCCCAACAGAAGGGGTAAAATAAAGGCAAAGAGGTGAGGAGGCAGAATGGGAAAAGGAAATATTCACCGTTCAGAAGCACCTAAAGGCAAGATATATTCTCATCTATCAAGATTCATTCTCATCTAAAAATTGAGTGGCTCTCAAAGCTAGCAGGATAGAAAAATGAAGCAAGAGAGAGGATAGCTTTCCCTCGGCAATACCCATTTCTTTACTTTGTGAGAATTCAGACAACCATCCTGAACTATACATATGCATTTCAGATGGTTAAAGTTAGTGAGATGTATAATCTATGTGCCTGATCCTTATTTTCAAAAAAGATTTTGCAGTTTAGGAGTGTAAAGTGGGATTATCAAAAGTCAGTGGGTTTGAGGCATCTGTTAGGTAAGGATGAATGGTTTAGTTATTTTGGTTCTCTAAAGCTGTTTAATTCCAAAATCCTACTGGAAATCAGAGGGATACTATGTGTCTGTGATTCTAAGTGTTTATGTCGCTATGCCAGCAAAATCTGCTTTTGCCTCAGATTAAAGGAGTTACAAAAGAGAAAGCAGATGCCCCCAGATTCTTGTGTCAATGCTATCAAGCCCTGTTAGCACACTTTGGTTTCTCCTTGCAGACCTGCAAATGGCTCCACCAGCAAGTGTCTGCAGAGCAGACCTGCAGTCGTTCCTACCAGAGAGCAGCGCAGCAGTCAGCCTGGTGTGCTTCTCGACATTTGGTAGGTTGTCACTACACAAGAAGCCACAGCACAAAACAAGGCTGCTGTTTATCAACATTTATCAGGCCAGGGACCGAGTGGGAGGCCGAGTGAAGCAACCCTGCAGAATCCCAGCGGCCTTGGAGGAGCCAGCTGCTACCTCAGGAGCAAGGAATTTTCCAGGGAGGCAGCCTGTGCTTGAACTGAAGGGAAATCCTAAGCAAATGTTTTGGTAAGAGGCAGATAAAAGTCCTCCTAAATAAAACCATCAAGAATTATTTGTACAGGAACATGAACTGGCACATCTGAGGGCAGGATATGTCCCACAGTGCTATGACCACACAGCTCTGACTGCTAAGTAGCCTGCCCCACTGCAGCTACTCTGCTCCATGCAGAACGCACCCCACCACCGCCATACCTGCAGGGGGCATGGAGCAAATGATGGCAGGCGGAATGAGAGTCAAGACACTGCCATTCTTGCGCTGTGCACCAGTGAGTCTCACCTAGCTCCTGAAGGCTGCCATCGGGCAAGCGGCCTGCTTCAGCACAGCATGAGGAGAGGAAGGAGGGACTGCTCAGGATTGTGGTGCCAGGGCATGTGCAAGGAGATGGAGCTGCTCAGTGCTCCTCACCGAGTAGTTTCAAATTCACATCCCTCATATCCTGATCACTGATCTGTTTGTCTTTAAGGACAACATTCCCCGCACTTCTCATCAACTGAGTACCGCTCAAAGTTCAAAATTCATTAGGACAGAAAAGTAGTGTAGTTGCAACTTGGTAATTTACTTGGGAGAAGAGAGACCTGACCTTTGGTTCTTGGGTGAGATCTTACATAGAATTTTTATCTAGAGATTAAAGTGAATCTTTACCTAAAGCTACACAGTGACTACCCAAGTTTTGGAGCAGGGCCTGCTCGTCCACGACTGAGGACAGGCATGCTTTGGCACTCCAAGATTTCTATTGCCACTGGTGAATCTTGTTCCCTCAGTGCTCCCTCTGTGCCCCATCTGCAATCTGTGGCTAAATGGTCATTCCCAGCTTCACAGTAGTCATATGAATAGACTGAAAAGTGCCAGGTCTCAGATAACACAGTAATAGGTGCCATGGAAATACCTTTTATTGCTTTATGCTTTCAGAGTAACAGAGCAGGGACAGAATGGATAGTTGGTTTGAGGTTTGGACTCAGAGCCTGCTTACAGTTGTTCAAAAATGGTCTCAAAGTTGTTTTGGGCAGTGGTTTATATTTAAAAATGATATGAAAACCGGGCAGTTTTTCTCCTGACATTGTAATTTTTCTTTCAAATCAAATACATAAAAGTTCTGGCAATGGCTACAACATCTGAGATCCTTCATTTTATGGAACATTCTGCTTAACATCATATATATTTATAAGCTGGTCTGGTTTTAGGTAATAAACTAGAAAAGTAGAACTATATAAAATGAATATTAAAGATCTGAAAGGTCTGAACAATAAAGGTTTAAACTTTGGCAACTGAAAGTGATAAGTACCTTTTGAAAATCTTCTTTAAAATAGTTTGATTTATTTTCAATAGCTTTCTAAGTGTATTGAGAAAAAAAAATAGATCCATTTTTTAGCACATGCTAAAGATGAGTGGCAAAAAAAAAATTAGAGAACAATGATATATGGTGAAAAACTCATGTTTATAGGAAGCACTGACATGTAATGCTAACAGAATACATGCAGTAGCTATACTTACATAGATTCTTAAAATTATGTAAATATATGCATTTTAAATCTATTTATTATGAACTTTTCCTATTGTAACTTCACAACAGTTAGTCACTGCATTCCTGAACTTCACAAATAAAGTTTCATTAAAAGATAAAATGAAAATCATATACAAAAATGGAAGACAACAGCGCAAACAATAGTAGTTTGGAAATTAAGCTTATTTTCTACTGCAATTGTAGAGTGTTTTTTTTTTTTTTTCACTTATGTAAGGTAGCAGCACACAATATAGCTTTCAGCATAATTTCAATTAGTCTGTGTTTCGTGCTGCTTCAACTAAGATTTAGCATTGGTTCTAACAGGCAAAGACAAGTTTACCTAGAATTCACTGAAGGACAGCAAGAGAAAGATGCTGTGAGTTTAATTTTTTTTTCCCAAATTAAAATTGGTAAAAACAAAGTTTTATGAAAGCCTGTAAGTAATAGGTTTCCACAGAAAGAGTGAAAGTAAACTAGATTTTTGGCTCATTAAAGAGACTTATCAATTGCATACGTAAGTCTTCTGCTTCGGATACGAGATTAAGCATTGCCAGTACTCCCATAAACTGCTCTCTTAAACTGGTATAAAAACAAATACACTTCTTAAAAATTCATCAGGACTATTTACCTTGTATTTAAAAAGCACACAAATGTTAGCCTAAAGTAAAAAAGTTTTAACCAATAAAGACTGTACACTTAATTTGACTGTTTTGTTTCTTCTGGACAGGGCTTTCAGCCTCTTTTATTTTTATTCGAGCTTTCCCATTGCCACAGCCACAAATAGACATATTTTACTTTCAAGATCAAAAGCAAAGTTTTTATATAGTACCAAACAATTATCCACAGAAAAAGAAAAAAAAATCTAAACTGAAAACTCAAATCTGAATTTAAATAGTTAACTAAACTGGTGCTAAAAGTAGTATGTTGATTTATGACTAGTTTACTTTTACATTCGGTGTCTATTTGGAATCCTAAGACTTTTTAAAGATGTTTTGTCCAGGAATAGGTTATAGAAATATTTTTTCTTTTGCTTTTAGCTGCATTAATGGAAAACAAAAATAAAATTATTTTTAAAAGGATATAATTTTGATGCTACAGAATAAAATGGTCTTAGACCTGCAGACTTAGACCTCTGAACTGATATTTACTCCTTGTAATCAAATGAGACACTCATTTGGATAAGCATCAGTTTATGTCTCTGTTGGACCTAAATCCAGACAGCTTGTGAAGGCACAAAGAAAGTTTGTACAGAATCATGTTAAACTGGATACAGCTGTGGAAAGTGTGGAAAGCTGAATATAACTAATGCATTTATGTCATAGTAGAGAGGCACAACTTAGAAGTGAAGCTGTGATCTCTTAATACATCAGATTTTGTGACTGTCTGCATACCAAATTTCCACAGACTGCAATAGCCTGATTCACCTGCAGGAATTTAGCACACCTTGGGATTCTCATGGTCTTTATACAATTGCCTCTCTCTCTGAGGAGACAAACACAGGATTACTGCTTGCTGACTTCTGTGTCATGAATAACCCTATAGCAATAATGAACAGAGAGATGTTTTTTCTATGACAGCCTGGTTCAAAACCTGTTGAATCAAAGGGGATTTTCTAAAGGAAAAAGGATTTTTGTTGCTATAAAAATCATAATTTTATTCTGTGGTCCCAAAAAGATGTGAAGACAGAAACTTCCCCTGTTCAGTATTCATCTTTGCTTATATCAATAAAAGGCAAAGAAATGTGTAAATGAAGTGTATATTTGGTAAGATGGTGAGCTTCCTCCAGAGAACTGTGTCACGTAGGATGGGAGTGGTCAGTTCCACCTGTGGTTAGACCCTCTACTGCTGTCTCTACACCATATCAAAGGACTAGAAATGAGGCATGAAATCCTAGTGACACTTCTAAGCTTTATTATTAACTTCAGAGGTATTAAGGTTTCATCTCTGTCTCTGCTGCCCTGCCTCAGCCTCTGCCTATGTCTTCATCAACATGACAGGCCTTGGCCAGCACAGATACATTTTGCTGTTATAGTACGTCAAGTATCCCTATACAACTAAGCTGTTCCCTAGCATAAGAAGAACCTATGACACTGCCTTACATCTGCAGAAGTTTTGAGTTCTGTTCTTAGAGGAAACAGGACACTTCTTGGCTTCTCTGAAAATGTAATTTATTTAAGTAAAAGAGATGTTGCAGCTTTAGCTGGGAATTTGCAATTACTCCCATATGTGTTAGGAAAATGTTCACTGTCAGGACTCAGATATTGTTTAGTTGTTACAAATTTTGAATGATTTTGCACAAAAAGCTGTGCTTTCCAGTTCCAGTTTGAAGTTGTGACATACATTAAAGCTATACTACCACTTGTTGCTAGATACTACACACCTCAGTTCCAGGCTCATTAGACACCTCTTGGCAGTCTTTCAAATTATAAGCAAAAATGATTCTTCCCCTTTTTGTAGACTTGTCCTTTGAGACTACATTTCCTGAAGTGGTTTCCATTTTAAATATGTATCTTATTCGCAGTAATCTTGTAAATATATTTTATATTCAGCTCCCCTTATCTAGATACAGTATTCAAAAGAAGCATGTTATATTTCAGGAGAAACTGATTGTCTGCCCCAGAAGGACTCTTCTGTTGATTTGGTGTAGGCTTTCTAGTCGAGTTTACATCCTCATGCAGTAGCATAGGCTGTGCTGTGCTTTATGATTCATAACTTGTTGTGTGATTAAAATATGCTGTCAGGTACAGCAGTGTCTCCTTCGTGTGTTCCCTTCATTTAAGACTGAAAAACAATAATATCTGTCCCTATGATTCACACCAAGTGATGCATTCAGGCAGTTCTCACATTCCTGTTATTTTGAATTGATTATTCATTGAGTTTGTGCAAGTTCATTGCTGTGAGAAGCTGCTCCTATCTGTGGGAAGATAAAAAATATATTTGTGATTGTAGACCATATAGGAGTCTGGTTTTAGTTTTCATTTGTCTAATAAAAAAGAAAATAAAGTAGAAAAATAAAATTAAAATGAGTCAAAATATTGTATTCTTTTCCAAAAGCTTTTTTTTTTTTTTTTAGTTTAGTTTAGATAATCGCTTTCATTTAGAATTAAGCACCATTTTATTTTAAATAGTTTTGACAGAAATATTTCAATGCACTTTACAGGCTACCTGACAATAACACCAGAAGTGGTGGATCACTGATAATGAAATCGTTAAACTAAAAATGGTCACAAACTAATTAATCTGATTTTAAAAATCCATAACTGTTACTAGTCATTAGTTATATCTATTGTTACGTTACTGCATGTGCATAAAGAAGAGGAAACATTTTTTTTTTTCTAGTTTTGTTTTGGTGAATTGTATGAGTTAATTTTCAGAAGAGAGCAGATTAAGTACAAACCTCTTGTGTCTCCAGCCTCGCAGGTCTTAAGCACTGTCTGTGAAATTGCAGAGAGGTATTCATGAGATAGAGGCTGCAAGCCACAGGACTCCTCTGGATGAATTTGGAAACCACAGTCCTGAATTTAAAATGGAACGAGTGAATATGACCGCACTGCACCTATACACGACTTAGAAATCCTCTTCAATGACACGTAAGGAAAAACATTATTTGGGGTTGCTTCTACAATTCATTAATTCACTTAGCTCTTCAATATTTTTCTTAGTATGAACTTTAAAATCCTTTTTTCCATTCAAGCAATGGTTTTGTAATAAATTATCCCAATCTACAGGCAATGTACAAGACACTACGTTTGCTAAAGATAAAAGAAAATTTAGTAAGACAAACACAACATTCAAGTAATGTCTTTTCGTCTCTATTTATCATGCTATCTCCACTTCTTTGCCCACAGCAATTTTGTATTCATATCTGCAGTCATATGGAACATATTTGGGTGGAACATTTTTGGGTGGTGAGGCACTGGAACAGGTTGCCCAGAGAAGTTGTGGATGCCCCATCCCTGGAGGTGTTCAAGACCAGGTTGGATGGGACCCTGGGCAACCTGGGTGGCATCCCTGCCTATGGCAGGGGGGTTGGAACCAGATGATCTTTAATGTCCCTTCCAACCCAAGCCATTCTGTGATTCTATGATTCTATGATATTTCTGTAAGGAAATGCCTCAAATTAGCTTAAGGAGATAGAGGTGAATAAAGAAAGGAAATTCAGAAAAAGAGAGAGAAAAAAGAGAAATTTCAGGGGGAAAATGTTTGAGCTAATAGAGGCATTACAAAAACTTACTAGGGGTGAAGAAAAAAAGAATTTAATATAACTATACATATAATCTGACTGTGTCTTCATGTGAGATGTATTCCATAGTAAACTTCAGACACTATTATAAGGGTAAAATAAATAATGGACATATTAATGTTTAAAAATATACACCTTTTAATTAACTTTCTTTGTAGAAAAGAATTGGCCTTTTTCATGTTCCAGTTAGAGTTCACTAAGACCCACAATGAACACAGAAATATTTTATCTATATTTATGTTTGCAAACAAGAGTATGGATTGGTTATTGAATCAACTCAGTATTGTAAAGAACTAGATATCGCTAATGCAATGGCATACACTGGAAACACACCTCCTAAAGACCTTAGTTTCTCACAATTAGGTTATTTCTGCTAAATTTTATAGGCATTAACAGAAAAGTAAAATGAAAATTAATTAATGGCAGGTGTCTAAAAATTGGCAGTAACAACCTGGAATATCAATCAACCAATCAGTTTGAAATCAACTTTCTGAAAATTTGCAAATGGAAAGTATTATTGGCTTTTAGAAAACTTAATGTTATTCTATTCGGAAGGTATGTGAAGTTTCCAGCAGCTTCCAAAATTTTCAAAGGAAATACTCAGGTTAATAGTGATTCCTGACCAGAAGTTTTAGCACATGTGGGTTCTTACATTTTAAGCAGTATCTTTTGTTAACATTGTGCCTTCAAGCCATAATACTCAAGCATCCACTGACATGATATAAATTACACCACAGCATTTGTGATGTGAGGCAATTTTTTTTTTTGGTAACTTTAGACAGCTACAATATAAATGGCTATACAAATTGCTCATTATAGCTTTCTTTTATTGTTTCTGAAGAGAAATAACATTGCTGTTTCTGGTGGCTACTTTAGGATAAAATGAATCACATCCTAAAAATACCTTTCTCCCTCGGCTGTAGAGTTTAGAATGATTCAGAAGCACACATCTACATTAGTTCAGTTGAATCTCACTTCAAATTACTTTTTAAAAAGTAAATCCATACTGCATTGCCCAAACTGTTGCTGTTCCCAGTTGTTTCATCAGAAGATAGGAGCTTTCTGGGGTCAGTATTAGCTTCAGGAAGAATGACTACTATCTTCTATTTCATTGTTTTCATTGTTTCACCCTCACTTCTGTATTATTACAAGCTCACCAGAATACAATGATGGTTTTTTTCATCAAAACTGAAAAGATATAGAAAAGGGACTTAATGAAAATGATTTTACTTTTATGACAAAGGAGAAAATGTTATCAAAATTTAACCATCACAATCATTACTTTATGTGTTTTTGTTTTTAAATACTGTATGAAAAATGCAGATGTAGCCCTTTCTGGCTAAACTGAATATTAGTAATGGTAACATTCAATAATTCAAAATTTGCTTTTTTAGAGAATTGCACGTGTTTAACATTTCTAATTACTTACAAACAAACTACACAGATGGAAACACACTTTTACTTCAGTGTGTTAATTTCAAGAGAGAGTATTCTTGAAACTGAAACAAAGAATGAAATGTAATTTCTCCAAAAAAAAAAAAAAAAAGATTTCATAGGTCTTTTCTTCATTGAAGTATGATGATTACTATTTTTATTTTCTAAAATGATATTAAAATTTATTAAGCAACTGTCATGTATTATCATTCACTGCTTCCATTAAATGCTACATCTAGGATGTTATGCCTAAATTAGATCAATGAGCAAATAACAATTATGTCCTCATATTGTCAAAGTCAAATTTGACAGTAGGATTGGTGCCACTGATATTGGTGGAGATATGAATCCATCCTGGAATTTAGTACATATGGGTGTGTCTTGATTATCTAATTAAAAAATAAAGTGAAATAATTGTCTCATACTTAATCTGATTTAATTTGATTTCATGGTAAAAAAAAAGTCAAAAAATTCCTCTTACTGACTTCAATGGGCTTAGGTCATCTTTGTGCATAAAAAGACAGGGAAATGGCAGATATCTGTGGGTTCTTTTGTACAGTTGTACTGTTCTCTGCTCTATAATAATGCTTTATAACTGAGGAAAGCTGTTATGAAAAAATGAATGGCACAGTATCTTCTAGCATCAAACTGTGATGTTGTCTTGGAGCCTCTGGGTCTGGACACACGGTACAGCTATTTGACAGTATTACTTCAACTAACATTAACACCAGAAAGCTCCTACCTTGCAGTAAAACAATTTGTGCAGGACTTCACAAGAAAGCCCGAAATTCCTGAATGAGCTGCTATTGCTCTCAACATAGTGCCATAAAATAACTTAACAGGGATTTTCTTGTTCATACCTCTGCACAGAGTATGTGTTTAAACAAACAAAATTTGATTTTAATTGAATTCCTCGGACAATATAATTAACAGAAGATTCACGTGGCTGGCTTATTACTAAATAATCACAATTAATTTGCAAGTCACATTAAGTCACCGATTCCCTTTGACTTACTGTGTTTTCAGACTACACAAGCTATGAGTCTAAATGACACTGCTTGTTCTTAATATGTAATTCCCACCTAAAACAATAGGATCATTGAGAGACTGTGAATCCCTGAACAAGCCTTATTTGTTTCATCTTTACTTTTATAGGATACTAATCTCTTATCATTGACATACTTAATATAATATGCAAAATTAATCTGTGGTAGCCACAGACTTTATTAACTGATTGCAGATCTTTTTAGGTTTTCTTCAGGTGCTGCAGTGACACGACATCCTTTTTGCCTTGCCCAAAGATGAAACATCTTGTGATCTTAAGTATGTTTACAATCAATCACTCATGGCAAAGATGAAAGCCAGATATGTAAACTTAAATGATAGCTCTTGCTCTGTGTCTGTTCTCCTTGCAAACCTTCATTTTTAGAAAGCAGACATAAAAAGGCCCCTGAAATGTCTGGACTAAAATCAACAGAAAAGTTCCCCTGCATTACGTACATCAATGCACAGCTAGAATTGACTCTTCATGAGATTGGCTTGGTATTTTGCTAGTAAAGTTTCTTTTATCTTTTCAGAAGATTTGCTGGAAACTAACAAATAAGAGAGGAATAAAACCTTCCTGTGTACCTCTAGATAGCTTTCAGTCAACATGAGTTGATACTTAGAGAGGGAACATTTCTGAAGTCCATCTGCTGTGTAAAAAGAGAATTGTTTCTCTTCAGAGGACACTCTGATCAATGGGAATAGTGGGCTCAACACTTTGAAAAACTGGTCAGTTCTGCTTAGGTAGTCATATCTGAGATTGCACCCACCCAAAGCATTGAACACCAAACCTACTAATAAGACTAATAAAGAATCAGTATATCGGAATGTTTTGAATTAAGCAATAACAGAAATATAACTAAGCTCACAGGAATTAACTCTAGCATTGCATACAACCAACACATAGACAAAATCCCGCATCCCTTTAACACCCTAAGCCCACACACTTCTGGGAACTAGTGGATGAGCTAAACATCATTCACTAGTTTTTGGCAAAGAAGGGAGGAGACCTTTCCATCCACCGTGCTCTGACCCTGCAGCCTTTGGCCAGCACTGCCCATCAGCCTGGCTGGTCACCCAGCTGCTGGCCGGCGTGAGAGCCAGCCCACCGCTCCTAGAGCACCACAGCCCTGCCTCGCCTTATGATGCTGCCAGGGCTGCTGTATTTCTTTTGACTCTGTTTACATTTGAGACATGACAGAACAAAGCTTACTGTGAAAGAGGTAATTTTGAATGCTTTTCTGTTGGCCTTTGTAGGCTTGCTGACTTCACTTTATTTGATCTGATTTTATTTAAACTGACCCAGGTTTCTTATGAAACCCTTTCATCTCTCTTCTTAGTCCACCTTTTTCTACTACTTTACACGTAACTAAAACTGGATGAAAAGTGATTAAAAATGATGCTATGGAAGGAATTCTAATGAAATTAGTCAAAGAGTGAGCTCATGAAGCAGTGAAATTGTATCTTATTGCTAGGGAATAAATTGCGAGCAGATGGATTAGTTCCACTCTATCAACTTTATTAATATGGCAGTAACAAATGAAGGAGCAGTTGGCATATTGACTTCTATTCAACTGCCTCCTTCTGTCTGGCTGCATTATTCAGTGATAGATGAACCCCAAAGATTCAGAGGTTCAGGCTGGTTCAGGTCAACACCCAATATTAACGTCATTAAACTGAAACTCCTGGGTGCACAAAACAGGTCTAGAAAGCTCTTGCATGGAGAAAGGCAGTCTCCTGAGAAATTTCAGTTCGCTACTACTTTTGGCTGGGAAAACATGACTATTATTTTTCATCAAGCACTAAGACATATATGAAGATATTGCCTACATCAAAAGACACTGAAATCCATTAAACAGAGAGATGAGGATTAATGGGGTGAACTGATGAAGTAACATGTCCGTGTATTGCAGATATATTTTGAAAGAAAGTAGATGCTGCCCCTGTGTTTTGTAAGGAATCTAATGTGTTTCATCTTCAAAATGGAACAATATTTCCCCAGTGACCCCAAAGGAACTCTCATAAAAACATATTGAAAAACTATGAGGTGCTCAATTCAACAGGGATCTGGGAGAGATCATAAAAACACCTTAGAATAATAGTTTGGGTACTCACAGGGTTGGAACATGCAGTGCACAGACATCAGTAGGAGACTGGGAATGATATAAAAAGCTGAGATACTGGACATATTGTCAAGGTATGGTGGAGACATCAGAGAACAGTTTGAAATGTGGACAAAGTGCAGCCATCGCTCTAAATCACTTTCAAGTTCTTACTAGTGCTATTCACATCATTGCTATTATTATTTTGTCTTAAGAATACAAGCATACCATGCATTGCCGGATTTTTCTCTCAATCACAAACTATTGCTCAGGAAGTTTTTTGGGGAATAATATCACATGCTTTAATCAGTGATGGAAGAATAGTATCTGCTAAAGAGCTTTTGAAAATCCCAATAGGTCCCTGTCTACAAAGACAACTGCCTCAAAGCACATGCAGATTATATGGAAATACAAATCATCTTGACACTGGAGCAGATGCAAAGTGGCTTCCTCTGCATTGAAAGGGTTAACCTCAGAGAAAGCTAAGAAACCATTTTGAGAACTGAGCACTACTAATCAAGAGAAAATACTGCAAGGTTCATACCACTATTTGAATATCTCTTCATGTGTGTGCAGAATATAAGAGAATCATATCAATCTATGAAGGATTTTGATTGAATTCCATTTTACAAAAGGTTTAATACTGTACACCTGATGTCAGTTAGGCTCTGTATCTGCCTTCCTGCTCTCAAATAGTCAATAGTTAAAAGTTCTACATTTGTGAACCTTAGAACAAAAATATTCACATGAGGGCTAAAAAGTATGACTCTTAATCTAGTAAAGACATTTGAATTATTATTTGAAACAGTCCAGAGATGCAGCAGAATTTGTTGAAATAAGACGGGTGAATGTGAAATTCAACTTTCTTAAGAATAAAATATTATAAACATAAGTTTTGGAAAATATTTTGAACTAGTAATTACTTTTTTTTCCCCCAATATTTAAAGCTAACATCTGTATTTTTTTCAGCTACGTTTTCTTAGCAAGTGTGTTTCACCAATGTACCTAATGATATTTTTCTTAAGCAAGAACAGTCATGATTACCAGCTTGTATGCTTTATAAACTAAAAACACAAAGCAAGAAAAAAAGGAATGAAAAGAATTTAGTGTTCCTTCCTCCCTCAAAATGAAGATAAAACAGAAACAGCAGATAAAGAGAGGCATTTTGCTATTTTAGTTTTTGCAGATTTTTAGTCTAAAAAGTGAAACAGTAGTACTGACCCAGAGACTTTAGGAGCTGAGTCAGTTTTGGATTGCCACTTAGTCCTCCTCTTTCCCCTCTCTTTTCCCAGTGCAAACTCTGAATGTGAGCACATGAATTTTGCAAAGTCCCATATCTGCAAATGGGGAATAATTTGAGAAAACCATGCAATTTGACACTTCAAGAAGTGAATATTATATGTGATAACCAATGGAATTATTAGGTATTTATGGTTCTCTCTCAATACAATGCCAATGTGCCCCTGACTGTTTTCTACTGTTTTGTTTTTTTTTTTTTTTTTTTTTTTTAAAAAGTGCTACATTATTAGCTGGGACATCCCATAGTCTTGTGGCTATTTTAAGGAGCATTCTGCTATATTCTCCCATGCTAAGGGTATATAGCATTCAGAGTTCACATTGCAAAGAAATCTATACATCTTCCTATGTACAAGAGGCTGTTGGGCTCTATCTGTCCTCTTGATTTTAGACTAGGACCTCTATACCACAGCCATGATGAATACAACACAAGAAATCAGATTGAGCAGCTATTACTACTTTCAGAAAGTATGAAAAGAAGTGAGAGAAAGAATGAGTTAAAAAGCATTAATGTTCATTGCTGTATTCTGAAAATGAAATACTCTGACACTAACTGCAACACATTGGAAAAATATGTGTCAGCTAAGGACCCTGTCCAGTGAGTTATATGTCTGCCGAATCACAGAATCACAGAATTGTAGGGGTTGGAAGGGACCTCCAGAGATCATCGGGTCCAACCCCCCTGCCACAGCAGATTCCCTAGAGCA
>VXAA01005293.1:383419-482561 GCA_013399115.1 Anseranas semipalmata
CCTATGAGCTGTAAACAGAATTCCTAATTTAACTAAGTGCACTACACTTGTTGCAGTGAAGTTTTATTTGAAAGATTGCAAGTTTGACATGTCCTCTATTTGATGTTACTTGTATTTTAACTCCTATTTAAATAAATTGCAGCTTCAACTAAACAAGGAGCTGTAATTCAGCACTTAGTTTACAGTTAATTCTGGTTATTAGTTACAGTTCTTGTACATAAAGAGAAGATATTTTTAGCAGTACAAAACTCAAAATATATATTCATTTATATCAGCCTCTGTCTGCTTCATTTGGGGATTGGAAACGGTAACTCCATTAGCAGAACAAACTTTACAAATACTTCATAACAATTTTCTAAGTTGTGTAGTATGACACCAAATGTGATTTACTACAGACTATAAAAAGCAAGAACCAATACAGAAACACAGATCAAGAAAAATCTATTGCAAACATATCTGCAGTTACAGCAAGGGGCTTAGCAATCAGTCACTACCAGAAAAGTGTCCTGAACAATAAGAGTATCCAACTACAATGTCTCTCTCCATCTTAAAACATGGCCCAGTATGTTAATCAACAGACTGAGCAAGGAAAGCTACCTGTGGCATCTGTGCAGGTAACAGAAGGGTGAGCTTTGACTGCCTTTTTACTCCATGAACTGCTTGCTCCAGACAGTCATCTCTTTCTTATAAGGAGTAACTAAATAATAATATTTTAATGGTTTAATAGATCTGATGCCCTCAGCAAGCCAAAGAGCTGAGATGTGCCACAGTTCTGTGGCAGTAGATGGAGAAAGTAGGTAGGGTAACATCCTATTCTCACTGAGCATAGACATACTCTTAAGAAGAGATTTAAATATTCCTATTCACATCTTCCTGTTTAGGTTCAAATATTAAAGGCTGAGCACTCATATTGGAACTTTGCTGGGTCGAGAACAGATGCATAGGAACAACCACTTCCATTGCTGCACTTGCTGGTATGAGAGGCACAGAGATGCACTTTTCTCTTTAGTATCTTTCTTGTAAGAGCCCCCTTTCACAGATAACAGGCAGGGAAAACACCAGTCTTTTATGAAGCCACAAGATAGTTTGCAAAAATTATGGAAAGGCATTGTGTAAGCTCAGTTAATATCTTTTTTCTTGTCATCACCTAAACTATACCTCTGTTTTTAAAAGTGACCACAATCCCTGATCCTAGAGAAGGGGAAGAAACGGGTTGCTATTCACTTCGAAGAAAGCTTTTTTCTGTATTGTCTGAATGGCACGGATTAGGTTCCTCACTAAAGTTCTTAGGCATCTGAGAGAGATGGTCAGCTTTGCGCTGGGAAGAGCATCTTTCTCCATTTTGTTCAGGAGATCTTCAAACATGTGAAAAGTCAATGGTCCTATCAAGAGGAATGGAAATAATCCAGGTCCTTACGACTATAAATTATTTCCAAGCTACTTAAAATCCATCACTTATTTAGCAAGTGGGAGGGTCAAAACCACATCCAAAATTAAATGTGTGATGTGTTCTTTCCAATCCTGACAAACACCTACCCTAAGATTTACATACAAAGACACCATCCATTTCATTCTTCTTTCCAGGAGGAAGACTTTTCCAGAGGGCCCTTACCTCCAATCAAGCATGATATTTATAGGTTAAGGAACAGTTTTGTAAGAGTTCAAACAGGCAGGCTGAGATTTGAGAACTCAAAAGAATGAAAAGAAAAAAAAAAGCATATTTTTGAACCTCTATATTGTATGTTAATTTGCTGTGCTGTTCATATAATTCTATTACAAAGTAATAAAAGTAAATCATAATATTTACAGATCAGCTTTTATATTTCAACTCTTTTCAAGCAAGTTATAATGTGTTTCACATCTAAAAATAGGAAATTGAGAAAAGAATGTGACTAGAGTGAAGCTTTAAAACTTCATAAGGTGAGGGGTGAACACTTTACATTTTTATTTCATAGAGACTAAAGACAGAGCCTTCAGTCTTATCACTAGTGGGTTTATTTCTCTATTGTTTATTTAAATTACAATTTGCATTCCTAACAGATGATAAAAACCTGGATGAAGGACAAAGCCTCAAGGCATATTAAAAAAAGTAAAAAAAAACCAACAAATTTATACTTTCAGATAAAACGATTATGGGAAAAGTGGTTTCATTGTTTAATTTTCTTCATCACCAGTCTTCTTTTATTTTCTTTCTCTTCTTTCAATTCCCTTTCCAAAACAAACCTCTACACAAAAATCACATTACCTCTGTAATCACTCGATCCATTATTGGTAAAACTTTTAGGAATTTTCAGTGTATAAGGAGTCGGATCCAACATAGATCAAATCATTTAAGAACATATGCTTTCACTTTGGTAAAGCATATATATAGAGAACATCCAGCATCTTATAAATCTTTAACTTCTCAATATCATAACCATCTCCAGAAACTCAGTGGTCATAAAGTGGCACCACAGTTCTGGTAGCAGCTATGAACTACAAGTATCTTCCAGCACTCGTATTCTAGTGGATGCAACCAACATCCTGCTGACAGAGTGTGCACCACATTCCCTATCACCTGTCAACATGCAACTTGTGTAACTTTGCATGCATGAGTTGTCTCACAGATTTTATCAGGATTGCTCAGGATGAAAGTTACACGGGGTAGGATTCTTCTGATTAAACATTAACAGATGAAGCACAGACACTACGTCTTTATAGCTGAGCCTTTCAGACATCTAAAATAGATATTCAAAACAGATCAGTTGAACTGTGCCTTAAAACTGCTGATTTTTCAAAATTGATTATTAGGACATCCAAGGGAACAAGCTCCTACATTGCTGAAAACAGAAGTCAGGTGAGATGGATCCCATCCACAGTATCCAAACTGAGAAAACTATTTGGGCCACAGAAGGCTTTCCCTTCCATCCCATCACCATATTTTCATTTTGACGGAGAGTGGGGAAGCAAGATATTTGGTACAGAGGGTCAACATAAGCCAGCAATTACCACAGCACCCTTTAGAAATACACCAGGTAGCTCTTCAGTTACCATGTCAGTTCATCATCAAACAAATTTCTTTTAAGCTTTCTCTGAAGCACAGATGGAATACACGCTGCTGTCCTCATCTTTCTACTGTCAAAAGGGTAGACAGCAGAAGGTACAGCTAATATATTTTTTCTACAGCAAACTACAGAATATAAAACTTAAAGAGGAACAATATATAGAAATTTCTTTCTGAGTCTGTAGCAGAAGCAGTCACGGAACATATGAGCCTCAAATGGGCTTTGGAAATACTTAATGGTAGGCAATAAGCCACAATAATGAAAAACAGAGCTTTAAGGCTAAACTGAAAATTGTACCATTTTCAATATCTTTCTTTCATATGGAACAACAAAATGCATTCTTAAGAGATGATACTCTTTCACATTTCTTTTCTGGTGGATTTATATATTTTTTCTGGGCTCCCTTCTAAAACTGGTGATTATTCATTTAATTTATTGTAAAACAGTAAAGAAATAATCAAATTCCTATTGAGTGTGGTATACCTTTAGTCCATGATTCAGTTTTCAAAACTGCTTTTTGCTGAAAGCAACCACAAAACAGAATTATCAAAGTAGAACAGAACAACTACAAAGCTCTGTTTTCTTTTCTTTTTTTTTTTTTTTTTTCTGAAGTCCTGCTCTTCCTAGCAGAGGCCTCTGCCTTTATTAATAAACCTTCCACAGAGTGCCTGGTCTATAATGCCACACCATAAGTTGGCTTGTCAGGCATTCAAAGTCTGTCAAACCTAGAGAATGGAGAATAAAGAATTTTTTCCCTACCTAAGCCCAGGTGGAAAGAATTATTAAAGAAGGGGTGGGTGCTCCATAGGCTCCATTTTTCTGGGTTCATGCCTTGAAGAGGTCTCTGAAAATGTCCTCTGGCTAAGGACATCACAGTTTTGCCTATCTGGACCAAATACCAAAGTTGCGTAATAAAGCCTACTGCTATTTCAGCCTTTCAGTGTTTTCTCCAGCAGGACCTTCCCACACAGAAAGTCAGAGCTGACGTTTTTACATTTTTATGGCTATTTCTGAAGTCTTATTCAGGCAGAAAAGCCAATGCTTCTGAGCCTGCCATGTAAATATTAATATGATGACTGACCAGCACCTAGGAGTCCTGGTAGACATCCAGTTGAACATGAGTCAGCAATGTGTCCTTGCTACTAAGGAGGTTAATGGTATTGTTAGCTGCATTAGGCAAAGTATTGCCAGCAGGTCAGGAGAGGTGATCCTTCCCATTTACTCAGCATTGGTGAGGCCACACCTGAGTGCTGAGTCCAGTTCTGGGTCCCCCAGTACAACAGAGACATGGACATACTGGAAAGAGTCCAGCAGAGGGCCACCAAGATGATCAAGGGACTGGAGCATCTCTCCTATGAGGAGAGGCTGAGAGATCTGGGACTGTTCAGTGCGGAGAAGAGGAGGCTCAGGGGGGAATCTCATCAATGTCTATAAATATCTGAAGGGAGGGTGCAAAGAGGATGGAGCCAGGCTCTTTTTAGTGGTTCCCAGGGACAGGATAAGAGGCAATGGACACAAACGGGAACATGAGAGGTTCCATCTAAACTTCAGGAAGCACTTCTTCACTGTCTGGCACAGGTTGCCAGAGAGGTTGTGGAGTCTCCCTCCTTGGAGATCTTCAAAAGCCATCTGGACTGGTCCTGGGCAACTTGCTTTGGGTGTCCCTGGTTGAGCAGGGGAGTTGGACCAGATGACCTCCAGAGGTCCCTTCCAATCTCAGCTATTCTGTGATTCTGTGACGCCCAAGAAAAACACCTAAGGAAATCTAAATAATTTTAACAAATTACCTCTATTTAAAGAGTTGATATTTCAATTTGTTAAGTAGCTTAAAATAAGAAATGCGATCATTTTTAATCATTAAAATCAATATTTTGCTGACCTAGCTAAACATAACCTTAATAATTGAGAATATTATTTATGTATTTATTTATTAAAAATAAGGAAGCCTTGAATCTTCCTTCATTGGATTAAAGCATCAGTAAGGCAGAGTGGAGTGTGTGCACGTAAAGTCTAACACAGTATTACAAGAAGAAAAAAGTCAGCCTAACATACTATTACTTAATGATGTGCAAGTATGTATTCAATAATACTCCTAATTTTATTTTCAAACACAACCGGATAGATTCTGCTTTTAAGAAATTAGCAAACACCTTGACAAGATATGTTCAGCTCTCCTGGTACTTATGTGTGACTACATGTTTCCTAGATCAGGAATGTAGCACCATTAAAGTTGAAAAAAAGTCATTATTTCAGTACTTGCATGTGGTCACAGGTCCTCTTTTTGCAGCTGTTTTTTTACTGTTTCATTCTTGTCCTACTTCTGTTTTGTCGTTTCAGAAGAACAGAGCTTTTCCATATTCTGGCTTTGTTCAGCACACTAGAACTTAGTATAAGGTTAACATATGTGACCCAGCTGATGTTAATAGACATAAATGTCCCCTAAAGTAGATTTCCATACTTGTTTTAGAACAGATGTTTTACCTATTTTTGTGTCCTTGGACACTGGCCATTCTATAGGACCCTGAGATATAATACGAGCTGTCTGGCTAAAACATGTTTTGTTCAGCAAACATATCTTCCTTTCAGTTGGAATTACCACCAATATCACTTAGAGGAAATATTTTATCTGAACAGGAAAAATATTAATAATTTTCTTCCGTTGTGCACAGCTGACCAGAAATGCAGAAAATGTGTTAAACGCTTCCTATGATGTAAAAAAGAACTTACACTACTTGTGACAATATACAGCTTCTCATACATGTAAGCAGCAATTATCTTCAGGTAGAAAAGGGCATTGCAAACAAAATGGTGTTATGAACCTGATATAGAAAAGGATTTCTGGAAAATCTATTGCTTATTGATTAAACTGAATTTCTGGAGAAGAATTAGGGCAGAGATATATATTTTGAGACCACTTTGCTAGCATGTACAATAAGCTCTCTGAAATTTGTTTTCTACTAGATCAGAATTCATTAAATTAAACTAGGTAGACATAATTGCTTTCTTTGAACAATGGATTAAAGTAATTGCTTTATTTATTTTTATACTTTTATGTAAATCATAACACCGCAGTTCTGATGACTTCCAACAATCCCTTAATTCTTCAGCAATCATAAATTAAACCCTTACTCTTGAGCCCAGTTTCACTTTGCCTTAATATCTATATCATGAGTTTGTCTTCAGTTCAGTAATTTCCTTTTCCAGATTCTGCCTTCATTTCTCTCATGCTTTTTACAAAATGAATGGGAGCTGTGAGAACCACAGACATACAAAGCAGGAAAAGAACCCACAAGCAAAGAAACCCATGAGGTCATCTAGTTCATCCTCCCTTACTGAGGCAAGATCAAGTTTACCAGCAGTTTCACTAATCACGCTTTAAGTCTTCCAATGAAGGGCATTCCACAACATATCTAAAAAGTCTGGGAGAAGCCACGTAATCTATTACTCACAAAATGTTAAGAAACAGTGATAGGTGAAAGGAATAAGCAACAATATTCTTTGCCAAATATCTGTTTTCCATTTATTATTTCTTCTTGATAGGACCTTCCTCTGTTTCACAGATGGACATATAACTAACTGTTATTAGAAAAGTCTTAATTCACAGGGCAAAAGCAATTCTCTATGGATATGCCACTATAAAGTTAATTATAAACAGCGCAATAGCGAAGAGATGCTAGCAGGAGTTTCTTTTGCTTTCCTTCAAGCAAAAGAAAGGTTTATAAAAGTGAATCCAGAATTTTAAACCAGAAAGAATATTTAACCAGAAGACTTGATAACAGAAAACTCCAGACTACACATTTCAATTAAATATCAAAAAATATAAATAAAGTAAGAATAAATTCAAAGTAAAAATAAATTCAAGTAAGAATATAAATTCAAGTAAGAACCCCAGTTATTTTCACATGTATGACTCAAATTCCTCTGAATGGAGTTTTGATTAGATGTAAAATGAAGGAGTGTATGGTATCCCTTCGATCTCAATGAAGTCTCTCCTTCAAAATGTCAGAGTAATGGTGGAGAAACATGATGAGCTCTTTAATTTGAATGTGATGGAAATAGTCAGAAAATAAATGGCAGTTTATAAAACTGTAAATGAGAATATTAAAGAATTAAAATTCATTACAATAGTAAAACAATATTAGTGAATGTGCTCCATCTTCTTTGTTGAATTAACCTGTATTGAAGTATTAGGATTTATCTTGCTTTATTTTTAGCTTCACATTAAGGCAAACAGCACAGCTCCTTGCTTGGTGACTGAGGAGTTGCAGTCTGGCTCAGCAGGCAGTGCTTCTGCCTCACAGTGCCAAAGGTCCAGAGGTTGAAGTCATATGTTGGATGCATACACAGCAAGTCCAATCCCCAACCCGGGTCCCCACAAATTGGCTCTATCCACTTTTATGTGTGATCACTAGCTGGCAGGCACCAAATACTATTTGTAATATTTGGCAAAATGGAAGTGATACAGTCAGCCAAGACCTTTGAAGACAGATGAAATTATGCTAGATGTACTGGAAGTTTGTGGTAGTCTCTGCTCTATTGCATGGGGAACACGCACAAAGGAGGTTAGAGAAGTTGTATTTACAGAAATAATGGAAGGAATTAAATGATGTCTGACAACATCCCCTGCTCCTGGCTAAGTAATGGTGGGAAAAAAAAAAAGGGGGGGGGCAAGCTTTAGCACACTACTGTAGAGAACTCAAAGTTCTGAGGGGGAAAAATACAGCAGAAAAACTAATGTATTAAGGGACGGATTCTGGCTTGAAAGGTGCCCAAAGTCCTTCACTGAACTGTGGAGTGATCCATGTAGCTGAGGTATTCTCAACGGCTTTTGCTCTCAACCAAGCTTCATGGACTTTAGACCCATAGATTCATAGAACAATTTAGGTTGGAACAGACTTTAGGAGGCTCAAAGCTGGCAGAGATGTAGTAACTCACTCTCCTGGGTAATTTAAATGCCAGGTACTGCAGTCTAGCAAATCTGGTTAACTATTTTGAAATAGTCTAGGAGCATTTATAGAAGAAGTGACTGCACCTCTGCTGAGAAGACAGTGCCAAACAGTTGACTGGCAGCAACTGAAAGTGATATAGCAGAGAACTGGTGCATCCCACTGCTTGGTTAACATACTGCTAATCAAAGGTGTCCCAGTGGAGGGTACAAGCCTCCTCTAGAATGAGCAACCTGGAAAACCTTCTCACTAATCCAGTTTTGACTGAACTTCCTCCTTGGAGCCTCCATCTGCAATCAATGTCCTTCACTGATAGTTTGGACTGACTGTCCAAAAAATAATTACAAATTTTAACATCCGCTTGATGTTGCAAATATTTTGTCTTGGATCAAACCCTAAATGAACAGAATTTTTCTTGATGGGGAAGCTAGGTTCTCATGACATTTAAGGTAACAGGAAACGATCTCTGTGTACATCAACACATCTTCCAGCTATACAAGAGATCAAAATACAGACACTGGTGGTTTAGGACATCTATACTGATTTGGAACTGTGGATAACTTAATTCCATAAATCAGTAACAGAAAGGTTCTCTGACATCTTACTAGTCACTGAAATATTTTGATCCAGGATGATGACCAGAATATGATTCAGAAGGAACCATTAAGGCCATTAGCAAGAGTTATTTAAGGTTGTATCACACTACTCACGAAGGGCAACAGCCATTTACGAGAAGGACACAGCTGAACCTCCAGCACTCATCATGCATTCAGGCCATCTGAACTTCACCCCCCTAGTGAAGCATTAGGCAAACTACTGGCCAGGAAGACAACTCTCTCCTATCAGAGAAAACAGCTTTATCAGGAAAACTGTCTGTTTTGAGACAGAGAAAGGAGAATCTGGAACAGAAAGACTGGGAAACAACCAGAGAAGGTCATTTAAAATAAGGAATAGGAAGCCACAGGGTCATACACAAGACAAAGAAGCTGGGATCTGCTATTCTTTTTATTTTGGGGTAAGTCTAGAGGGAGCAAAAAGGAAGTTTGGTGCTGAAGATTCTTTTTATGAAAAAAAATAAAAGCAAAAAACATAACACTCATCACCTTCAAATCTGCTGAACCAGCTTTCAAAAAAAGTCTCTTTGGACATCTGATAGCCAAAGTAGGCATAGAGCAAGTGAAAGCATAAGTAAACAATGATCAGTGTTTCTGAACGTAATTATCACATTCATCAATTAATTACCAAAGGAATTATTCACTTTTTATTGTAGAACTTGCCAAGGTGATAAAGAAAGCTCTTTACGCCTCCCATCAAACTCCCATTTTGCTTTAGTCCATATTTGTTTTAATAGATTATTTATTTATATATAATAATTCAAATGTGAAATTTGGTGGACAATTTCTGAAAATCCAAAGACCAAGGATAACTATCAAATAAAAGTAAATGATCCTGTCTCAGACCTAGGGCTAACGTTGCAAACATTCAAAGCAGGAAATATCTGTTAAGTTCATTTATACTCTTAAGATAGCCAGAAGTATAAAAAAAAGTTATTCAACTTTCTTCATTCCATTTTCTTGGTGCGTTAGTTTCAAATGGGGATTCTGAGGTTCCCAGGCAAATTACACTAGTAAGTCTTTCAGGCATTGAATGAATGGTTCAGTCCTTCATGATTTTTTCTGATTTAAGCTCAGGTGTGTTATGATGCCATCGATCCTGTTTTGGAAGCTGGCTTGAATGACTGCTTATGTAATGTGTTAAAAGTTTGTCATACTCAAGTCTAATACATACATTTTACCTGGTCTTAAATATATTACCTTTACCCAAGCTAGCAAGAAACAAAAGCTAGGGACAGAATTATGTCAGCTCCCAGAGGTTTGCATTTAAAAGACTGCTGTTAAGAAAATGGGATATTATATGTTGTAAAATCATCACATAATCACAGCAATAACAGTGAGTTATGGTTTTGGCTCCAATCCACCAGAGTTTCCAGATGCTTTGCAAAATGCACAAGCCTACAGTCTGTACTCAGTTACAATAGCTTCAGTTACTGCAGTGGGGTTACTCCAGACTGGCACAGCAACAGCTGAATGTAACCTTAGTCCTCATTTGCAACAACAAAATATAAAAAATATTAAACAGGTTAAGAAAAAAAAATGTAATTTTATTACTAATTAAAACAAACTGCTTCATCATGTCAACATAAAATATGCATCTATTTGAAAAGAAACACGTGAATATAAGTAGAATATAGACAATAGAATATAAGTAAAATAAAGACAATAAATTGTGCCATTCCCCTCCTGCGTTGCCATTCTCCTAACACTTTCCCTTCTTTGACATGCAAATATTTCATGCAATTTAGTGTTGACATCTCTGCTGGAAGTTTCAAGGCCTCATTGCTTACAGTCTGAACTTGCCTTTGTGTCATCTGGAATATGTGCTGGTCATCACACCTATTCACGAAAAACTTCTGGATGTTTATTACTGGTTTTGAAAATGCATCCTAGTCATGTGCCTAATTATTCTTTGACATATGTAGCCAAAGCTGAGTGGCAAATTGAAATCAGTCTGTGCAAAAGTATATTTTTCAAGTGGACTGAAGAGAGTTAGGGTTCTGTGAGTCGAGTACCCTTCCATCCCTCAACACAAACTCTTTCCAACTCATTCCAAAACAAAAACAAAACAAAACAAAACAAAATAATAAAATAAAATTTAAAAAAAAAAAAAAACACCAAACAAACAGGGCATTATGTCTTGCCTACTGAAAGTTAAGAACTGCTAATAGCGACACATAATGCAAATTTCTCCCACTGTGATCTATGGTGCTTTGTTTGCTCTTTAGCTGCTGTCTTCACTATGGATGTCTTGCACATTTTGCTCTTAAAGGTTTTTTGGAGGGTAACATTGCCTTATAACACTACTGCTCTATGTCTGTGTATTGTGAGAGTGAGCAATGCTGGGAATTGCCTGTTTCTAAAAGTTTACAGTGCATTTTCTCTACCTTCATCAGGACAGAGTAGGCCTGGGACTGAGTGCCTAATCCTAGCAACCTGCCAAACAGACTGTGGAGAAGATCTCTCAAGGCTCAGGTGCAAGGAAGAAGAACAGCTCACAGTGTCCAAATACTTTCTGCACTGTCCAGTGAACTGGACAACTAATGTATCTGTCCAGCCAAAGATTCACAGACCATGTCCTTATATCCCAGCACTCCACGTCCTTGCTACGCAGTTCACCAACAGCCCCTAAAAGTGCCCAGTGATTTGATGCAATAGCTAAGAGTTCAGTAACCTTGTTTGCAGCTGGGGAAAAAGGACATCAGCACAGCTGTTCACTCTATTTTGTGTTTCACTACCTGACCTAGATGACCTTACAATTTTTGGTACTCTTTTTCCAGTTCTTCTTGGGACATAGCCAGTTTATTCACAAGGTTGAAAGTTTTCCTGACACCTACATTCCTCTTACAACCAGGGAAATGGAAGGCTCGTGAGAGTGCAAATTGCAATCTCAGTCCCTCAACCAATCTACACCCTAATAACAACATACAGAATTCTCAAAGGAAATGAGAAAAATGAGAAAGACAGAGGGAAAAAAGAGGGAGAAAGAGAAGAAAATTTAAGTCCTAAAAAACCTTGAGGCAGGAGAAGCAAAGTACCATAATCTTGTACTGTTATTAATTTTATTTTGTTGTTTTTGCTCTAAACATGAGCTTTAGTTTCTCCAACCCTCTGTAACAGTCAAAATGTTACAGTGGAACAGGGAACGCACAAATGAATAGGGAGCAGCAGTGGCAGAGGTTATCATTGTTGTACAGACAAGAAGCTTTGAATACCAGAAATAAAATACTGAAATACCACTGCAAGTGCACCTGCCAGGGGCTGAGATCTACTGCTGTAGATGTTTTTCTCACATGGCTGTTCTGTTCAGTGAATTTGCTGTTTGTAGAGACAACTGTAGTACTTTTCTTTGGTCACTGTAACCCCTGTAGAGTATTTTGATCTCAAGGTTATTGAAACACAAATAAATTCTTCAGTCATATGTTCCTGCCATTTGTTTTGTGGTATACAGTATGCATACTGCAGAGACCTATTTGTACATCCATAGGCAGGGACCACACATGCACGCTTACATATATTAGCACAGTCCAAGAGCTGATCTGAGTTTAATTTAACTGTTTAACAAAATAGGATAATTGGAGAACACAGAAAGCTGCATTTCTAGAGAACAGATGGATTGCAAGGGGAGAGGTGATAATGTCACTAGTGCTGCAAGCCAGAGCAAGACACAAGTAATTATTGGTTATGGAACACTAAGAAATTAGCTAAGAGTGGAAAACAAAGAAACTCACAGTGTACTGTAAAACCCAGTATCTCTATCTGTACCTTGGTATTAGTATTCATTAGACCTATCCATTCTACCATAGGGAGAGTATTTTGTAGATGGATGGATGTCAAAAAAAAAAAAAAAAGATATTTACAAGTACTTACCTGACAGCTGGATTGTAATGAAATCCCTCTGCTCTTAGAGTAGAGAAGGGCCAAGCCAAATATGTCCCCATCAAAGACACCTTGCAAACTTCGGAGCATGGGAATTCAGGTTTTAAATCAGAATCTGGATCCAGTACTCATGAGTGGCTCTGTCTATAGCGTTCATGTATAGTTTAAGTTTTCAGCCACAAGATTTGAATTTTGACTCAAAAAAAAAAAAAAAAATCTAAATCCTTCTGCACCCTCTAGAGAATTCAAAAGTCATGTCCTGAGATTTTAATGTGAAGATTAAAAGGCAGGTCCTGCATCATGTATCTGCACTTTTTTGATGGTTTCCTAAGATCGGCCACAAATATATAATTCTTGCTGCATAGTTTTTTTTTTTCAAATTCTATTGTGGGATTTCCAGATCCTCATAAAGACCTCAGTTTACCCTCTGTTCTCAGTGAACCATCAGCCAGAGGATTCTATGTTCTGTGTTTGCTCCTAGGTTAGGCTTGTTAACTCATGCAGTACAAAGAATACAAAGGTTTGACAGAGAAAAACCTGAAGCCTTTAATTGCAAGCAAAACAGAACAGTAATGGGGGTGGTTGACTTGATAACGAAAATTAGTATCTTGCAGCTCTGTGCTGACAACTGGAAGCTCTCTGTTGACCACTGAACTTAAGAAAGGATGAACATAAAATCATATTTGCCAAAATACATAAGGTGCATTGTGTAATACTTTAAGATATTTTACTATTAAAAAGAAAAAAATGCTTCAATTATCATTTAATCAGGTACAGCTTTCACTGAATATGTTTTTTTTTGTCTTGAGTAAAACAGCTACAGAATACTTGAAAGCATTTGATTTAATACTGCTGGTAAAATGTTTTTAGGGAGAAATTTTAAAGGTATATGCAAGATAAGCATAGTTAGTTGAGTATTTTGTTACTTTGCTTATAAAAATGAAAGATGCTCACAACCTGAGCTCTGAATAATTACCCAGGTATGATGCTTACAATGTAAAAGCTCGGTCACTCCAGAAAAAAAAATCCATAGAAACTCAGTTTTCTTTCTGTCTTTTTGATTACTTGTCCCGATTACCAAGACTCTGGCCTGGCGGGAATGGAGGACATGCACTTACTGAAATTACGTCTTCTTTTTCTACTCTCGTATCACTATCTTGTGTGATAAAATCAAAGCAAAATATGATCAATGAGAAACAGATCTCCTTATTTTTGTCTTTCTCATATTTATGCTTCACCTCCATTGCTCTTCCCACTTTCATCAATTCTTCCTCTTTGACTTGCTTCCCCAAAAACATTTGCTAAAACTTTACTACTCTACCAGCCAATGAAGACCAGTGTTTTTTTTTCATTGTGAAAGGGATATCAATGGTGAACCTAACAGTCATTTTCCAGGAACATTTGCCCAAACAAAGCAATCAACAAAAGTTCTCAATGGACAGACGGAAGGAAGGAAGGAAGGAAGGAAGGAAGGAAGGAAGGAAGGAAGGAAGGAAGGAAGGGGATATTTTCTCTTTGTTAGTTCTGATTATCCTAGCAGATTATTGTGTCTCAGCAACTTGTAAAGACTTCAGGAAATCCCAGTGTAAAACTAATTCAGAAGAGAGGATTAAGGCCCCACAGGTGTATATAAAACTTCTTGATATTTATCGATGGCTCAGTGTCATCAATCAATATGCCTTGCTGAATTACTAAGGTAATAATTCACATAAAATTGAAATGAAAATTTATTTTTTCCTGTCTAAAGAACAAGGTCATTCTTCATAAATATCAAAGCATGTCATCATAAAAAAAGAGCAAAAAGAAGACAAAAACCAGTGCCATTGATAAGCACTACAAATATGTTTCTGTTTTAGGAATAAACAAGTACTGATTGTCCTGTTTTAGCACTGGACAACTGTAAACATGGATGCAATTATACACATCCCAGACTTAATAAATTCTACTTAAGACTCTGGGCCTGCAAAGATGGAGACATATGGTATTATTCAGAACAAGTTATCCCACTGACTTCACTGGAAATGTCCACAGTATGTGAAGTTAAGCGTGCATATCTCCTTGCAGAAAAACACACTCAATCTTCATGTTTTCCATCTGAAACCTCATCAAGCCACGGGGATTAGAGCTCTCCCCAAGTATTTTCTGGGTCTTTTTGTTGTCACCATATTGTTGCTCAGTTCCTGCATTCTATTAGCATTCCCTTTTGTTTAGAGTTTGCTTGGCAGCTCCCAGAGATTTTTGGTAACATCAGAACTAATTTCCATCACATCCACCCTCTCTCACAATAAAATTCCAGTGTCAAATGTCTGTCTCAAAAATAAAGCAGAAACAACCACTAAATGAATATCCTGCAACCTTTCTGTCAAGCACTGAATCTTTTGATAATGCTGTTACAGCAAACTAAATAATGATTTCACTTAAGACTGTTTTTATTTCAATTAAAAGCAAATAATACCATGAGCATTTTTTTTCTCCAATCTCCTTTTTTAATTTTCATCTGGAGCCTTGTACCTATGAACAACACTGGGCTGTTGGGCCAGGAAATGAATAGCACAATGGAGACAAATATGAATACTAGTTATCAGTAGGGTTTTTGAGTTCTGACAACATATTTCATAGAAGAAATTCATATAGTAGCAACAGGTCATGGGAATTACCTTAACCTATCAGGTGACATGTCAAAAACATTCAAGGTTTGGTACAGGTACTGAAATACAGGTATCTAGTGCCATTTGGGTTCATTAAGGTGTAAAAATGATCTTCAGTATACTAAACATTTGCACGGAACTGGCAAGTATGCACAGTCCCATTCTCTTTGGGAACAGCAGCTTGGGTTGAGATGTGATACTGAGTTTCTGATGTGACCAGATGTGCATATCTAGGAAACTGATTTCTGCTCCCTTTCTCTCTGGATCCTTTTCACATGACACCTCCTAGAAAGTTCCTTCAGCTTTTTCTTACATGATTTCATTGCTAAAGAAGCAATAGTTAGATTTTTACCCCATGTGAATCCATTCCTGATACCTATTATTTTCTATCCACCCTTTTTCTGAAAAGAGGGGGTGAAGTGGATAGTCATATCACCAGATACAGAATTTTTCTACTAATTTGCATTAGTAATTTCTACAGTTTCTCCAGTGAAGCATTTTAAAAAGTATTTTGCTTCCTACAAAATATTATCGATGGACACCAAATATTTCCATGACTCTTGTGAGATCTTAATCTTATCTTAAAACACAAAAAGAATGTTATTAGTTGTTTTGTCAGGAGTGTAAATGTGTCCATTTCTTAAGGGATGGGGTGTTCTTAGTTTGACAAAGACTGAACTTCCCTGCTGAAGCACTTCATTTCTTTCGAGGAACTCACGCTAATAGGTCTGAGTGACCCAGCCCCTATTTGTATTCCAACCTACCACAGGTAAGAAAGGAGGGGTGTTGCAGCTGTCTCCACATATATTATAAATCAAGGCACCCTGCAGGACATAGGAGTTATAGGCGTAACCAAAACAGATAATTCTAACAAGAAATAAACCTGTTTCTCACACAGGTGAGAACACAGGGAACAGGAATACAATAACGGGTGTGATTTGCTTTGAGAAAGTCATAAAGTAAAAATGCCAGCCATAACGCTGGCCACAGGTTAAGTGATATTCACGTATTCACAGATCCTTTAAACCAAATGACCTAGAAAAGACAAACTTCACTATGTGAATGAAGAAGACTCTATTCTTTCGTTGGCTTGAGAAGAATTTTTTTTTTTTTTTTTTTTTCAGAGGGTTAGACATAGGGTGCAACATTCATTTACAAGCAAAGGACTAACAGAATGACAGGGTGAGACATTGGCCCACCTGCACCACATACTACTCAAATTCTTTACTGAAGCTCACAGACTTCTGTGTATGGTGGCTCACTGTCATGGCTGTTTCACTTTTCATGCCATGCTCAGACATTAAGCCACTCACAACTGGTCTTTCTTAAATAAACTCCAGAAGCCTTTGATCTGTTTTCTACAAGGCTTCCCAGAAGATACTGGCATCTACTTTATTTTTCAGACTACACTGATGGAATGAGATTTATGAATAACTTCTGTCCTCCAAAGCAGTCTGGTTATAAGCAGCTGAGCACATGCCACTCAATGGAAGACTAAGGATCAGCAATAGAAGTTTGCGACTTTCCTAAAAATATATTTTTGGGGGGAAATATATTTTTCAAGGTGAGAACAACTGCCAGTGCGGTCAGCACATGAAGGCTAACAGTTCCAGACTGAAGATACCAATTGTGGTTGACACTAAGGCTGGATACTTTTAGCAAGACTAAAATGCAAGACAGCTTCAATGTGATGTTTAGAGTAGAATTTTAAAATCAATGAAGTTCATTACAAAGTACAGGTATAAGTTTCAGAGTAGCAAGTGTCTGAGTTTCCAGTATCGGTTGCAAAAATTGGCTAAGAATATTCAGGAAATAAAAATCTTCCATTCTAAAATTAATTGCCCCAGCACTGAATACTGCTTTATTTATTTATTTTTTTTTCCACTAGCATATTGCTGTCTGTCTTATACAGTTATGTGTGTAAGTGAAAGGAGCCTGGGATGTACACAGACTCCAACTGGAAAAACATGTTTGATTCAACACAATTAAATGAAGTAAGAAACAGAACTACATTTAATCATAATTATATCAACAAAAATCACATTAAAAATAAAATAAATCTGCCAAAAGTATTGCAAAGTAGACTACACTAATTCTTAATAAAGAAATCTCATACCACAGAACCTAAGGAACTAGACATAGTACCAATAAAATAGTTTTGTCTTCTTTGAAATACAGTGAAATTATGCCCCTGTCAATGTTTTTCAGCAAGTACGTTGACTTTACCTTCAGCAAAAGGACAAGGATTCACTGCTAGGGTGGCAGTATATGCAGAAGTAGGTAAATGACTTTCAGACTGTGTTTAAAGGTCAAGCTCATTTTCTCCCAGTATCTAGTCAGACCGCCTAAATGTCCTTTCCACCTTTATATTCTGTTGTCTGGAATGAATCCCACCTTTTCATTACAAATTCAGTTCTAATTGGTCACTTTTTTTCTTTTTTTTTCAGCATCTTGTGACTAATTTATTAGGACCATTACAAATTTTATATTTATTTCAATATGACTAATTCAAAAACCACATTCACTGGATCAACTTTTCATAGATTACCTTTACTTTCACAAGCAACTGTAATAACCGGAGGTCCCTATCCAAACAAAACAAGGCTGGCCTTAATTGTGACTTGACTGTGACTACTCTAATGTTACTGATTTAACTTAAGCGCTCCCTGATTTATATCTACACACTGTAACCCCCAGGAAAATCAGAATCACTTATCACACATCAGTTGTTTCATGCTCATTTACAACATATTGCATTATGTTCTGGAAACACCTAACTTGATAACATTTATCATACAGGTAGCACATTTTATTTGTATATCTGAACAAAATAGGTTGAAAGTATAAAAAAGTATTAAATGAATGGCCTGAATTCCAGATGGCTTGCTTGCTCCATAAAGTAACAGTATCTGCTGAGATGACTGTGGTGGTATAGTTCTTTTTCCTTACCAAATACACACAGAAGGAAGTTTTCCTCTGCTTTTTTGTCATTTTTACTGCTCTCTTATTTCATGACCTCTGAGTTAATCCTTCTATTCTTCCTATTAGCAAGTTTAAGCAGGCAAACTTCAAACAGACTAGCAATGGGTCACAAGGTTTAATGGGCATGTAGATAATCATCTAAATTACATTTCTGGAACTGATGGGCCAGACAGGCTTAGAGAGTAACTTTACCAGCTTTCACTGTTAATCAGCAAGGATTGTGTGTCTCAGTACGTATCTGCCTTTGCCTGCCTCCCCAAGGGGCTGGGTCATACTGACTGATTAGCAAAGGCAGCTGCATTGGCTTTCTTCTCCCACAAAGTGTGTGGAGGCCGAAATGACTTGAAAGGCAAATGTGACCACAGCTCAAAGACCAAGCGCTCTCTTCTCACCACTGTGGAATTGCTGGCCCTCCTCTTGCAGATTATGATACTCAGCACAACAGTTGTTGCCAATTTTCACGATCTGTTAACACTTAGGAAGCCTCATGCTGAAGGCTGTTCTTTCACATCTATTGTGGTATCATCAAGGAAAAAATTCAACAGGCTATTTCATATTTTCTGATGAATTTGAGAGCAGTGTATGAGGTGAACTGAAAAGAATACAGTAATTGAACTGTCAATAGTGAATGCCCTGGATTTCAGCTTTGAAACACAAACTGTAGAGGGATGGGTAAAGACGACAACTGTTTTCTGCGGTATATAGACAATCTTACGGCTACAGAAATAACAATGGATATACACTGTAAAGCTGATTTTCTCAGTGAAGATACCCACAAAGCAAAGTGAATGCATCAAATCTGAGTCTCTTCTTTGTCTTATGTTGGTGGTTATGTTTCATAGCTACCTTGATTCTAAAAAGAACAAGAGCAGTTAAGGATTGGTTTCCTGACTGGCGGAAGCTTGTCCTTCTGGTGTTAGGCTCATCTTTCATTGTAAATACTTCTCAGTGATTCATTTTTACTGCTTTTTAACAAGATGTTAAATAAATGCAAAGCCAGACCAATTAAACTATGATTAGCCACACAATAAGCTTTTACTGTCTTATGTATGTGCAGCATAGGCCAAAACCAGCAACCTGTACAAACAGAGAAAATTTTTATATATTTATAACTCTATACAGAAAAGAATCTGATTAACCAGCTAAGAAGCTAAACAACTGTATATTTTGGATCTCAGCTGAGAGCATTCTATAACAAGAAACTACTGAGGAACACGTTAAAATAATCAAGAACACTGATTTCCTTATTTTAGAAAGGAAGTTGGATTCTGACTTTCCACAAATTTTCCATAGATATCTCTATGGCTCCTGTGACCTAGGTACAACTGCTTTAGACTGGTGTTAGAGAGAGACATGAATTAGGCTAAATACTTCTATGATTTTTCAGTCCGTGAGGCATATCATTTTGCAAGCCTCTAAACAAGGGTGACTGAATTTCTCACTTTGTCTGGGACAGTCCCAGTCACAAAGACTGCTCCATATTTTTATAAAATTTCCAGGTCTCAGTTTTGTTTCATGTGTTCACTGAAGCAAGGGATTATCCTGTTTCCTTGCATTTGTGTGGCAGCCTGGGGAAGTTACCCACTCTTGGTGCCACAGCATCTTTGACTCTTTCAGTGAAAACAGAACTGGTCAAATCTTTATGCCAGATCATGAAACCTATGAGAGGATTTCAGTCATGTCACATCCTCTTTACCAACATAATACACGGAAATAAGATCTGAATTTCAAATATGCTTTATGAGAATGCAGTCTGAAGAGTTGATAGACTTTATACAGCCCAGCAATAAATCACTTCAGTCTCCATTGTTTCATTGTACCATATGGCTGACTTGCCCCACTACCCTTTTTTCTTTTCTTTTATAAGATTATTATTAAAAGACTGAATGAATTATTATAAAGACTTGCAGTGTCATTGCTATGACTTATTAGTCATACTTCCCCTCATATCATCTTTGTAATAACCTATACCTGGCACTTCACATTACAGCTCTATAATGGCAGAATGTCACAGATAATTTCCAATGGGATCAGAAACTGAGATGATCAAAGCACAGCTATTATTTCTGGAGAGGCAATAGCAGGCATACTATCTTCTCTGCAGACTGATTTTTTGACCCTAGATGCTAACATTGAAATCCAATGAAATAAGTCTAGTCAGATCAGATCCAAAGTACACTGAAGTCAAGGGCAGTCTCTTCTGTCTTCAGAGGACTTGGATTAAGGATATTTTTCTTTTCCTTTACTATTATACACATCACAAAAATGGCTACAAAAGCTGTTACTAAATACAAGTGACAGTCTGCTGGGAAAGTCTCAGGACTGGAAGATCTAAGAAGTGCACAACTTAGTGCACTAAGAAATGTGCAGCTTCTGTGTGCCCTAAACCTGGCCCTAATCAGTGTTACCATGCACCCCTCAAAATATGTCTGCACGGCATGATAGAGAGTCTTGCAGACAGAATAAGCTCTGGTACCAGAAACCATGGCACCACATCAGCATGGAGCTGGCCTGGGCTGGGTGCTGAGCAGTACTAGCACTCTGCTCCCTGCTCCTGCACATCCTTGCTCACAGCTGCCGCCACTGCACTCTGCTGTCACATCAGCCGTTTCATGAATGCCACCATGCCATGAATGCAACATTGCCCCGCCAAAAATGTAACTTTGCCCATATGCATGTACTGATTTGTCTGTGACTTACATACTGGCATTCTGATCATGGCTATAAAACTGTGTGTGCTGTCGTACAGTGTTAGTTATCTCTAATTAATGAACTTTCTCTCCATGAATCAAGTACATTGACAGAATACAAACACTGACACAGCCATTTACCCCAAATATAAGCTAAATACTTCAAGAAGATTTCAGAAACTTTGGATGACCTTTTCCCTCTCCCTACCTCCTTTTATTATTGTACTCTTAAACATGGCATTGCACTTCCTGGAGCTAGGAAAGGAGAACTATTTATTTCACACTTTGTGGTTCTCATATGTATGCACCTCATACAAAGACTTTACACTTTACCAGGGAGTTATTTCTTATATCCTGATACTGCACATTTAGAAATGGAAAAAATACGGCCTGGATTCTTTAATTTAACATAGTTAATGTAAGCAATGCAAAGCCTGAAAAATAAGACCATGGCCCAGCAGGTTGATTGAGACAGCCTAAGCATAATTGCTGTGGAATCAAGGAAAAACAACAGCTGCTGAAGAATCCCTGAGAGTCCCCAGGTGAATCATCTGCTTCTCTGCAGAGATCTCAGGTGCCTGCCCGAGGTGACTCAGACACTGCTCCCAGACACTGAGGAGGAGGCTGCCCAGAGCCAGCTGATAATCATCAGCACAGTACACAGGGTGCGTCTCAAGGGTACCCAGCTCAGGGCTGCACGCTTGGAGCTGCCTCTGTCTGCTCAGGGTCTGACTCCAGCAGTGCTCTCCTGTTGGCATGGGGCAGCCAGAAGAAAGTGACCTTCCTGTGGTTAGTCTGGCTGGGTTAGGGTTCCCCCCAAGCACTCAGACTTTAGGATGCCTTGGGCTGGGGCAATTCAAACACGTGGCTCCCTCTTTTCCAGCCCTCGGGGCTCTGACTGCCAACCCACATCTCTCCTGCCCTAGCTGCGCCACAACACAGAAATGCGTGGAGGAATCATGGTGGAGGGCAGGGAGAGGAAAGAGAAATAAGCACAGAGAAGTCTGTATTACATGGAGCCTTCTGCAGAAATTACTGCTACCAGTTCTCTAGAAAAATGTAATTGGTTCCAATGGTGTTATCAGGCCTGTGTTATAGCAGAATCATCCAAATCAAGAGCAAAACAGAAGTGTAAGCTAAAACCTATTCCAAATATGTGGATGCTTGCCTGATAACTTAAAACAAACAAAAACCCTATAACTAACAAGAATTATATAAAAACAGCTTTTTTTGATCAGTTCTTCCAGAAAACAGTACTCTCCCAGGAGCTGAATTCCCTACCCAGTGTTTACTGTTGTCTGTCTCCTTTCACATTCACCCACAATAGTTCACTGCTATTATTTAAAAAGAAATTTCAATCCTGTGGTTAAAGGCAGGGAATCAAAAAGCCCTGGGTCTAGTCCAGTCTGTACTAGCAGTCCTTGATGGGCTGGGTTATAGCACTGTATCTACAGTATCTGCTTCCACACCACTGTATCTGCCTCAGCATCTCCGCATCCTGCAGCACCCTAGGGAGCAGGTATTGCAAGGCGTCTCTCAGGCTGCAACATCCAATCACACAACCCACCAGCACCAGTGGGATCTTGCTCACCAGTTGCAATCATACTGGTCATAATTTGACTCCCTAACATTTGTAGTCATGCAACTATGAGTATCTACTCAGCTGGTTCCTGGGAAGATCTTAATCTTCTGTATCTTTAAAGTATCACGCATGCCCATGGGATGACATAAATAATTGTATGAAGGGGGAGAACAGCCTGAACACAAAAGATAATGGAATTGGTCTGTCAGGTCACGGAGGTTTATCTTTTACAGTTTTGTTCCTCCTATAATGATATACTAATGACATTTTCTATGGCAGCATAACAGCAAAATAACCCTTCAAGTCAGGATTCACCTAAATGAATGCCTATGATGGTGGTATGTTCTTAGGAAGGCTGTGATAAACTGCAAACATGCAGAAGAGGGAAAAGAAGGTGAGAAGATATTAAATCTTCTGTTTCTGAGGTAGAAAGTGCTGTAAACAACACTGGCTGGTGTCAATAAATTCAGTGGTGATGAAGAATGAGATCCCTGCTGATTTAAGACGCTCTTAACTACAAGACTGCTGCCCAACAAAAGGAAGCATAGGAAAAATGAAGGCTGAAAGCTGCTAAAAAATACTCTCTCTTAAGGGGCTAATTATTGTAGCAACCTAATACTTCCTCTGGCTAATGATCATAAATGAAATGAATTTGTTGGTGTCATCATTGGCTCAAAATTATTGAATCACTGAATCAGCATTCACGTGGCTTGTCTAAAAGCACCGCTGGCAAGTTGTCCATCAGTGATCTGTGTAACACACCATTTCCTGTGTTCCATCCATCATAATAATGACAAATGTAGCCGCTGCATGGAGACATCCGCTCTCTCCAGTCTCTGCCTGATACTTCTGGAGAAGTTTCCTGGGGGTTATCTTCTATTAATCTTTTCTCACATGTTAAACAGGAAACTTAGCTACATAGAGAAGAATAAGCACAACTAATATAAAAACAGGAATGTAAGCAAAATGCATTCAACTGGAAGACTGTATGTTTTGCTCCAGGCAGCTGAACCCAAGCTGGACTTAGCCTCCAAGTCTGGGCTCTGTAGTGTGGCATCCCCACAATGCTGGAGACTATGATGATGGTCCTAGTCAGGCACAGCCTACTGGGGATGCAGGACAAAGCTGTAAAGCAAATTTTCATTCCATGTTTAGAGAAAGAGACACCTAAGTAGAAGCACAACTGTACTGATTCTTTTGCTGGTTCTTCTCACCCTATGCCCTAGTTCTGCCCATTTGCTCAGAGCCCAGCAGACATGTGACAGGGAACAGTGATTGCAAGAACCCGTGATTACCAGATGATAGTGCAGACTATGTATGAAGTCAACTATGTAAGTGAAGGAAGTGAGCATTTGATTTCTAGAAAAAAAAAAACTGTTACATTAATTCCCCCAAAGAGACAGATCTATGATATGTTGAACTTTTCAGACCTTCCTTTAAGGCAGCAGAAATTGGCTGCTGACCAAGATACCAGCCTAACAGCGACATCTCTGATCCTGAGATCCAAAACAAGTTCAGCACAGAACAGCATAAACGTAAAGAAGATCCATCATAATGGTTAACTGTTCCTCTGACTCATCTACAAAGCAATGCTTTAAATCAACACAAAAGTCTTTCTTATAATTAAGAAAATGTGGCAACCTTTCTTTCCCCAATGGTATAGATGTTGACAGAGCCAGAATATGCTGACGTAATAAAACATTTTGTTCTGATACACACAGAAATTAACCCTCTAGTTGAAAATCAGCTCAGTGTATTTATTCAGCTCAGTCTACACCCCCACCTTTTATATCTTCATAAATACAATTTTTAGGAGCAACGGGTTGTGTTATTAGATTTAGGTGTTTGTAAGGCTTCACCTTCTACTCATAGTGAATGGCGATTATATATCCCTTATTTTTAAATACTTAGAAATGCCTCCAAATTTTTTAGGGTTTTTGTGAGCTGTCGTCTGACCATGAATATATAGGAAAATTACTAACAATTTCAGCAGATTTTATGCAAGTGAATTCACTAACATTGCCCCGCCTACCTAGTGGAACAAAATTTAGCCATATGTTTCTGTCATGACAGATACTCCATCAGTGTAATTTGAAATTGCTCCCCTGAAATTAATTGAACCATGTTGATATAGAGCAGCTGAAGATATAAGCCCTCACCTTTCCTTTTATGTCAGTCTCTCTGTATTAGTTCTCTAACCATTTTGTGGCTTTCATCTGAAATGACTCCAATTTAACAATGCATTGTTTGCTACTTATTTGCTCCTCAAGGTTATGTGAGCACTGCTTTGTTTTTCCTAGTGAATGGCTGGAGACACACGCACACACACACACAAAACATTTATGCTTTATTTTATAGATTAATAGCAATGCAAATGTACTTCTAGTGTTTTGTGTGTTTTCACCAGCAAATCACATCTACAATTTCTGGACATGAAGCTCCTGTTTATTCATAGTCAGCTCTCTGGTTTTCTCTGTTCAGCTATAATTTTTCACTCCCAAGAGATTTAAACCCAATGTTGATGTGAATTTCTTTCACGAACAAAGCAAAAGCTGACTTCAGCAGCACCCACTGCCACTCTTCTGTACTCAGCTGCTCATTCCTGCACCTATCCCTTCCGTTGTGCTAATACAGAAAGATTGGGAACCTTATCCTAGAAAATAGTCCATTAAAAAAACAAAAAACAAAAAAAGGTCTACCATCTGGTTCATGCAGGCAAGGAGAGCAATGCTTAAGTTGGCATTGCTCCTGGAAAAAATGACTGTCACAGTGTGCTCTCACCAGTATTTCTGATGAAAATTTAAAGTAGAGGTTTGAGTATTTCAGTTCTAAGAATGAATGGGCTTTTTGCTTGTCCCAGCCAATGACTCCATAAAAACACAGTTATCATTCTGGACTCCCTGATAGTTAAAATCTCTAGAGTAACAGTTATGCTAATATAAATTTTTAATAGGAAATTGCCATTTAATCAAAAGTTCTTCTTTTGAAGAAAGCATATGCTTTTCTCTACATTTTTTACCATAATCACAAAGCTTTAAAAAAAGCAGCAACAGAAAAACTGTGGACTCATATTATTTTTTTTTAAAGTTTGGTATATTTTTTGTTGTTTTCTGAAAAAAAAATCAAGAATACTGGAAAAAATCCTCACTAGCTTCTAGATCTGAGAAGACTAAAGAACGAAATGCATGACTGCACCTATAATGGATATTTTTTTATTCTCTGAAGGGGAAGTAAGCTAACTTTGCAAATAAGATACAGTCTGGTAGCTGATATGATTAGGCTGTATATTCAGTTCCAGAGATGCACTTCCTGTGTGTCTTCAAGCAAGACAAACCCAGAATTACCAAGAAGGTTGGCTGCTGCAAAACCTAAAAGTCTGCACAAGGAATCCACAATGAACTAAGGACAGAAGGTACGTGTGGTTTGTAATGGGGGTCACACTGAATCTAATGCAGCTGATAGGAAATACAGAAGAGACTAATGTGCTTGAAGCCTGTCCGGAAATAAAGCTCTTTTTTTCTCTCCCAAACATTTTTTCTTTTTATTTTATGGACATTATTTAATAGCTGCAAGGTTCTTTGAAATCTTTGTATGAAAGCACTAAGTAAAGAGTTCATGTTTCTATAGTTGACACAATTTTTACATGTACTATCTGGTATGAAAAGCATTTTAACTGTAACAGCACAGTTGAAAATGAAGTAAAAACTTTTTTTTTTTCCTCAGGAAATCCCTAACTTGAGGTGAAAAAACTTTCAGCTGAAGCTGAAAAAATTCTCACACCTTACATACAAAAAAATGAAATTACTTTTATTTTTTTTTTCTAGATAAGGCTTCCTCCTTTCTAAAGAGCTTTTTCATCCCTACCACTCGAAGGCTACAGTAAAATTAAATACAGCTATTTTATTAAGCCTAGGTCTTAACTGCAAAAAGAAATCAATATCTTGTTGCTGGCATCTTGTTGCCACTTCTATTACAGCAATTTGGTACACAGTCAACAATCTTCTATCTGTATCTTGTATCAGCTCTGTTGGACTTCTTATACTACCTGGACTCTAAGAAGGGAATATAATGAAATGTTTTATAAGCATATAAGAGATAATAGTACTTAAGAATAAGGTGTTTTCCTAAAACAATCTGGAAAGTTTTAAGATCTGTTCTCCTGTATCTTCTTTCTCTCAGACTTGAGAAAGCTGTAGAAGAGGCTGAGCATCCTTAAAACAAACACTGTATTGGACTGACTCTGGAAGGTATTTGTTCGAGTTTTATGCAAATGTACAGACAAGGGGAATGATATACATTATGGGCTAGAAAATATAATATTAGCTATCCCTTACTTATAATGCAAATGCAAAAGCAAATTAGTAACTGTATTACTAAAACACACACAGAAATAATGTGGCAGCAACACACTACAGGTACAAATGTTCACAGTGTCAAACAAGATTCCCCAGTCACATTAGCCATTACTATCCATGACCCCAGCTATGCAAAGAGTAACAATGAAAGAGGTAGCATTCACACCTTTCAAGTGAGGCATAGTTAAATTCATTTGCATTTTAAAGATAATGGGCACTGCAAGAATGAATAAAATAGTCTGTCTTTTATGACAGTGTGTAAGAAGCTCTGGGATCTTTCACTTGAGGGTAACGTTGATAACCCTATCTTAGGAGCTTCCTGTTTTTTCCTGCTCACTTTGTATTCTGCATATCTTCATATCGCAGCTTCACAGAAGATAATGAAATGGCATCACTTCTCTCAAGGACACTTACTTTGAATACTGTCAACAACTCCACAAAAATAATTTAAAACACCAACCAATAACCTTTCCATTTGCAGCCCAAGCAATACTGTCAGAATGCAGAACACATAATGAAAGGCAACCAAAACCACTGAAGGTGCTATGGTGATGCCACAGTTTATCCCCCACTAATTTGGTTTTAATGAGAATATTATAGCTGCTATCAAAAAGGAGAAAGGACAATAGTTTTTTTTCCTTTTAGAGGCTGCAAGACTTGGAACCACACACTTCTTAACTCAATAGCCTTGAAATTAATCCAGGATTATTCAACTGCATGAGAATTGTTAGAAGGCTGGAAACATCTCGCGCTCTGTCTTTTTATTGTAACCTTCCTTATAGTATCAGCTTGCAGTGAAACCTGAATATCCTAATGGGATTAAACATAAAAGAAAGTCAGGAAAAAAAGTCTCTGGATTAGAATTTTAACTGAAGCCTTCTGTGAGAAAGACCACACCACTGTCAGTGACCTTTCTCTCCCGATGCGTGATCCCACTTGTGCCTAGTCAAGTGTCCAAAGGAGACTCCATCAGTTCACGCTGTATTTATCCTTTTGCTCCTAAAACAGGTGTCTTGTTACTAAGAGAACAAGCACTCATGCCATTTTTCAGGGTGTATTAACCCACCCTGCAAGAGCACATAATGTTCTCTGATATGAAAAGCAGAATGTAATGATGCTATTTAAGACATGAGTTTTCTATCAATAAAAACCATCACTCTAAGTAAAAGGCAGTAAATTCTGTTCTAGCAAATAGGTAAAAGGAAACATAGTAAGCTTTTGAGTATTTTACAATGTCATTTCTATCTCCAGCTCCAGCCTTCATTTGTTTTTGAAATGCACTCTCTGATAAGTTTGCCTTTAACATATCTAAAAAAATATATTTTTTTTTAGAATCTCATACTGTATCTTCAGAGCCCTCATTAGATACCACAAGAATGCTTTTCATCTCATTTTTACTCTAAACTCTTGAAGTCCTCCCTAGCTCTGAACAATTATATTTAATTAGAGAGCAGTTATTCACAGATAAGCAGAAAACCAAGCTCAGTGAAAAGAAACTTCTAAGACACTTTTCATTTTTATCATTCTAGATCTTTTTACCTTGACAGTACTTCAAAGATTCATACTCAGTCTCATAAATGCTATCATAAAACATTAACAGCAGTGTAAACTCTAGTGTGGGAGGATGTGTAAGAGTTTGAATTCCTATTCCTACATCCAGATACTTGCTCCAAATTGGGTGACAAGAGGGGCTTTCCTCAAATCTTCCCAGATAGTGTGTTTTCCTACTAGCGCAATACCAGCTTAACTTACTGCTACTCTCCTGGAAGCTAGCCAATGTTATACCAATTTACAAGAAAGGCACTAGAGAAGAAGCAAGAAACTACAGACCTGTTAGTCTAACCTCACTACCTGGAAAAGTTATGGAGAAGATTATCCTGGGTGCTGTTGAAAGGCATTTAAAGAACAAAGCTGTTATCAGGCACAGTCAACATGGGTTCACAAAGGGAAAGTCCTGTCTTAGTAATTTGATCTCCTTCTACAACAAGGTCACCCGCTCAGTGGATGAAGGGAAGGTGTTGGATGTAATCTTTCTGGATTTTAGTAAGGCCTTTGATACCTTCCCTCACAGTATCTTTCTGGACAAATTGTCCAGCTGTGAGATGAACAGGTACACACTACGCTGGGTGATGAACTGGCAGAACAGCAGAGCTCAAAGGGTTGCAGTGAATGGGGCTGCATCTGGCTGGTGGCCGGTCACCAACGGTGTTCCCCAGGGCTCGGTTCCAAGGCCAGTTCTGTTCAACATTTTGATCAGTGATCCGGATGCAGGAGTGGAATTCATCCTCAGCAAGTTCACCAATGATACTAAACTGGGAGATGCTGTTGACTCTCTCAAGGGACTAGAGGCCTTGCAGAGGGACCAGATACATTGGAGCAGTGGACAATCACCAACAACATGAAATTGAACAAAGGTAAATGCAGGGTACTGCACCTGGGATGGAGTAATGCTGGACACAGGTACAGACTGGGAGACAAGTGGCTGGAGAGCAGGCCTGCAGAAAGGGATCTGTGGGTGCTGGTTGACAGCAGGCTCTACATGAATCAGCAGTGTGCCCTGACAGCCAAGAGGGCAAATAGCATCTTCAGGTACATTAAACACAGCATAGCCAGCTGGTAAAAAGAGGTGATTCTCCCTCTATATTTAGCATTGGTGCAGCCTCACCTTGAACATCATGTGCAGTTCTGGGCTCCACAATATGAAAAGGATATTAAGATACTTGAAAGCATCCAGAGGAGGGTAACAAAGATGGCAAAAGGGCTGGAAGGCATGTCCTATGAGGAAAGGCTGAGTACACCTGGGTTGTCTAGTCTAAAGAAAAGGAGGCTGAGAGGCAACCTCATTGCTCTCTACAACTTCTTCAGGAGGGGAAGTAGAGAGGGCAGTGCTAGTCTCTTCTCCCTGGTAACCAATGGTACAAAGCTGCACCAGGGGAGGTTCAGACTGGACATTAAGAAAAAATTCTTTACCATGAGGGTGGTCAAACACTGGAACAGGCTTCCTAGTGAGATGGTTGATGCCCCATGCCTGCCACTGTTCAAGATCCATTTGGATAATGCCCTTATTAAATGGTTTAACTTTTGGTTAGCCCTGAAGCAGTCAGGCAGTTGGACTCAATGATTTTTGTAGGTCCTTTCCAACTGAACTATTCTAATTCTAATTCTAATTCTAATTCTGTTTTTTTTTTTTTTTTTTTTTTATACACTCAAGGTGTTAGGCTAATTGCTGTACATGTGAACAGAAATCTTAAATATTACATGCTTTGATTATTGTTTGTATTACTGTAGCAACTACTAGATCTAGTACTGAGCCCGTACAAATAACAAGATGATTCTTGACCTTTTGAGCTTATAAGTTAAGTGTAATAGAAGAGTTTACAAAAGGGTAGAGTGCTAGACTCACCATAATCAGGTATTCAGATCAGCAATCAGTAGGCTGTGATTGCTATATATATGTTATCTGACAGTTCCATTGTCAACACACAATTTGCTATCAACTTTTATAATCTCTTTGGCTCCTGTTGTAAGCCCCAGTCTTCCTGATCTGTCCCATCATTTAAAATGCTCTGCCTTCTCCCACCCTTGTTACAGTAACTTCTTCTGCAATATATAGAAAGGAACTGGAGAAGGGAAATAAGTTTTACAAAAAGGATATATTGATATATAAAGATAAATAAAGATAGGATTATACACTTGGTATGAACATGGATGACACTTTCAACTCTATTGTTTTGAAAATCCTGCTTCCTTGCTGCAGAATTAACTGTGATGAAACATATTCTTCCTGGATGATCTAATATTTAGAATGAACCCACAAAATCTTGTAGTCTGTCTAAAAGCCCACACCTAAAAGTACTGCCCTTGCTTATTATCTCACCACATTGCTTCCTTTGAATTAACTGGCTTGTCTTTGCCCACCACATCAAGTATGAACTTTTAGTCCTCAAGTTTTGGAATCCAAACAGCTCTGCTCCAGCCTGAGTCTCAGGTTTTCTATCTTATGAAAACTCCTTTATCACCGTAGTTTCAGTAACTGAAAGCTTCACTGTTCCTTTCTTTCATTTTCTTACTTCCAATTTCATGTCTAATTCAGCATAAGGCCACGAAGCTCCCCAGAATCTCCTCCTAAGCCCTATGGGACAGACTCTTACCTTTTTTTTTATTCAAGAGACCCACTTCTTCCTAGGAATCGTTCTTTGTTAGAAGTAATTTATTTGTATACCTAAACTATTTGCACAAATGGGATCTAAGCAGCCATCATCCCTTCCTTCAGAATCATCAGTATTTTTTTTTTCCATTGTCTGTTGGTCTTCTAGAATAAACACTTTTCATTCATAAATTATCTAGCAGCATTTGTCCTGAACAGTGATAAATGTGCCAACATCATAAATATCTTTGCTTGCAGAAGAATTTCCATGGCTCCAGTGTCACAGATAGATAGTTATAGAAACAGCAGTCTGCCCACTGCATGGTACTGAGAGACTGTTTTCCTGCAAGCTAACAAGAGCTCTCTGATGGATAAGATTTTGGCTGACCAAAGTAAGGAGTAATTAACCTGGAGCTCTCAAATTCATGCTAACTGTAACAGGTACTTATGCTGGACTTACTTTTTATAGCCAAAAAGTTGTGTAAATGTTGTATTTCATACGATTATAGCATTTAGAACTCAGATTCTAATCTCACCAAAACTGACACTACACTAGCCCATGTACCCTAATTTACACAGAAATCAGAAAAAATCACTATTAATCTGTGTAGTAAAAGAAAAGAGAGACAATACCTGCACAAAACCACATATCATATAGTCATGAAACAAAGGTAGGCTAGGGCGGTCCTCCCGATAAATTGTGATTTTATAGCTGCTCACAATCTGAGGATTGGGTTGCGAATCATCTGTTACAAGAACAATGACTTTGTTCAATCCAAGGCCAAGTGGGTAGTTAGCAATACTGCAAGACAAAAGAGGGAAGTGGAATTAACACTAAAGAAACAAAGATTTATACTGCATTGCATACGGCAGCTAAACTTTCCTTGCCGCTTGAGGTTTCTATTTCTAACAGTTTCTTTCTCTGACAAAATACTTGTGGTTTTAAAAAAAAAATCAGTGAAATTAAGTTTTGTAAAAAGAATTTTTAATTCTTTAAGATAAAATACTGACAGTGAAACTTAGTGAAAACAGCTTCAGCGGCAGTGGCAACAATTCTGACATGAAATCTGTGAATGAAGGCACTAGGGACAATAATTCCTGGCAGGTTCAAGTCCGTAGTGAAGTCAGCAGGGAGACAAATGAGACTAGAAGTGTCAGCTAGATATAGAAATTGTTCACTAGCCAAGCATGATGGAGTCCCAGACAAACTGCTCAGTGTGACATACAAGAACAAAGCTTGACTGTGCTCTTCTTCCATTTGCAGGGAAATGAGAAATGCTGAAAGACACAGAACCTGCATGTCCAGAGCTTTTAATTTTCAGTGAATAGGACATACGCCTATTTGGTTTTCCTTTTACAAGGAAGAACTCTCTTAATTTTTTATTTTTTTTTTCAGACTTTCATTATATTGTTGTGTCTCTATTGGCTGTAACAGCTGTTAACATTAAAACACTAAAAAGATGGGTGGCAGAATATTATGAAAGTTTCTTTTTCACTCACAAATCAAGACTGATTTCTTACTGAAAATACAGGAAGCATATTAGGCATAAGATCAACAACAATTGTACAGACCAGCATTGATGGACTGATTATTAGTAGGCATTCTAAGCCAAAGCATCTGCTTCATAGTCAGTCAAAGTTGCATAGGCACTTTATGCCATGAAGCAAAGCTAGCTTAGTAACTGTTTCAGGTGCTTCCTCTCAAGTGAACCACTGTCCCTACTCTCCATTTTAAATGTCCAGTGGTCAGCAAGGAAATCTTTTACTAATGGTTGCTAAGTACGTAGGCCAGTCCTCTGGTTCTAACACATCTGGCCCAGATAAACAAACACTTCTTGTCCCTCCCAACATCCGAAAGTAGGGTGGTCTGGCCCAAAATGCCTACTGCAAATGGTCTCCAGCACATGTTGCTGTCTGTGACAGAGCTGTCTGGGAAAGCCAAAACTGTGCCAAGGACCACAGTAGCAATTGAACACAATGGTTGATTGTAGGTTGGTGCTCAAACCAGATGTTTACTGATGACTTTGCTTTCTCCCCTATCCTCCAGCTTTATACTGCTCTGAAAGATTGGATAAGCTGAGAATCTTGCTGATGACAATTCCGTACAAAGTTATTCTGATGAAAATGTATCAGTCTGAATGAATACACTTGAACTTATTTTCTCTTTTGGTCCCGATTCGCTTAAAGAGACTGCAGATCCACGTAAGCAGACTGCTGGCAGAGGGAGCAAGACCAGCAGGGCAGTAACATAGGCCACAGTGCAAAATCAAGACCTGGATATGAAAACTCATATTCATCGCTGCCCTACTGTGTGCACTGTAAGGACGGTGTGTTCCTACCCTGCTTTGATGTTGTGACTGGAGAAGCTGGGAGAGACACTTGTAACTGTGCGCTGCATAAAGCTAGGGCTAATTATGGTTTGAAAACATATTGCCATTGCCTTCAGGACATTGACAAATAGATACAAATTTCTGAATGTTGAAGTCCCTCCGACTTTCCTGTGACTAATCTTAAGGTATTCTGTGCTTTTGGAAGCACAAAATAATTCTGTAATATTCTGATATATTTCTGAAGTTCACAACATTTTTAGCTTTTACATGCACATTTTGTTGTTCATACCTTGGTCCTTTCTTCTCATCAAGGTGTACTTGGCATTGACAGTTAGAAGGTTCTGCTCCAATCCTCACTGTCACCATGTCAAATGGGACTTCTGCGTAGTATTCCTTGATCTTTGGGTTAAACTGAGGATTCAAGTCCAGCTGTGGACTGGTGAAGATCTGCCTGATATGAGATAGGGTATCTTTATCTGTTCCAAGAAGGCATCAAAGAAAAAACTGTGAAATGTATGAACATTTATGAGTAACATGCAACTTCTGGCAGATTGATAACATGCACAGTGGCAAGATTTTTACTGCCTGGTCACTCTGAGACTGATAATTCTGCTGCAAGGTCCTAATGGAGGCTATATTGGCACTTGAGAGAAATTTTCTGACCCTGGAGGGATTTTAATCATTCAGTGCCCAATGACTCTAGTCAGAATCACAAAATTGAAAAGTCTGAGTAAGCCTTTGAAAATGCAAGGATTAACTCTGGGAGATCATGTCTCCAGTTGGTTAACTAGAACTCAAGGAAAAGGTAGACCAAAATTCATAACCTACTTAGGTACCAGCCTGTGTACAGGGTTTATGTACATGTGCAATTGCCAATAAAAATCAAAACATGTTAGACATATTATTACTGTTTATAAGAACAAGTCACATGGAGAGATCTAGACCCATGGGGTCATTTATAGTACAGCTAGAAGCATGATTTATTAAAATTCCTGAATCAAAAAATTCCAGCTACTTCCTTGTGTATGAAATCTCCACAATCAGATCCTATTTGCTCAAATGTGTCCTTTATTTTGTAGTGTCTGCCAAATGACTTCTGAGAATAATTATTTGCTGGCAACTCACTTATGACAAATATTTTAATCCAGCCTATTGAAATAAGATTTACAGAACAATTGCACATTCAAACTTTGCTTTCCACATATATTCTCTAGTATGTGTTTAAAACTGGGTACTTCAGAAAATACTCCAGCCAGGAGACTCTCTCTATAATATCTGAACAAATCTTGTGGCTTAAAATATTTTTTTAAATGGTCATAAAAGATGTGTGCATTTCTGCACACGCCTTTTCTACCTGAGTATCAACCTAGAGAAACAAAACAGGGCAATTTCAGTACTCTCCTGCATAGATAAAAATGTAAAGGAAGTCATTCCAGTGAAAGAGCAGAGCAGCATTTGGACTAGACTTGCAGGGGAATAGAGATTCACAAGTTGACAGAAATTATTAAAAATATACTGACTACATGTCAGCATAAACAGTTCCCCAGATACCGTATGTATTACCTAGAAGGATTATCTCACTAATAGCTTAAAACTGAGGAGGGATTTTCAAAGTAAAATGAGTTGAGATATCTTCAAAATAAAATGGCAAGCAATCAGAAGGGTGATACCACTTAGCCAGCCCAGGAGCATTTCTGGCCTCTGACTGACACAGGAGCTCCTGGAAGCATGGTAAAATTAATAACAGACAGGAAATGAGGCTGATTGGGCAGAAAAGCCTTTCCTCTGCTGAGCAATTGTTTACATTTATAAAATGAGTCTTCAGATAATGTGTCAATGACGAAGGCAGCCCAAAGCACTGTTCCCACTAAAGACAGCAGCATTACAAGCAGATACTTTAGAAAAATTCTCCTTCTCTTAAGCAGGTCTGTAAAATCACTGAGCTGAAGACTGGCCTAACATAAGGTTGATTCAAGTTCATGCAAGTTTAAAGGTTTTTCCACAAAAATAGATGTATGCTAAAGTTCTTGGAAATAAGGGGCAAAAGTCTACTGAAGTGCAGTAGAGAATCAATGAGTGTTGGAATATGCACGTTAATAAGCATGCATAGCAATGTTTAACTTTGTGCTTGAGGCTCATTTAACATAACAGCCTAATTATTGAGTGATTCATAAACATTCTTCAAAACCCTTTATTATGTAACAGCCCACAGGCACTCCATTCACTGAAAGGTTATACAGAAGAAAAGCAAGGAATTTGTTCAAGTAATCTCTCTTCTTCCCTTCTAGTGGTCTAGAAAGCCCTTGACTTACCATAACTGCATTGTCTTTCTTTAGTCTTACTGGAATAAAACAATGCTGAAAGATAAACAGAAACAATTAATAATTTTACACTCTAAGCCTGAATCACAATCCTATAGGAAAAGGGGCTCTCATTTTGTTAATTATAAAAAATATGGTGTACTTTTATTCTTTTCAGTGTCAGATTTTGCTTTAGGCTCATGAACATTGCTCATCAACTCAGCAGAACACTTATGCTCATAAGGAAGAAATTGCTCTTTTATGTATAGTAAGCGAAGACTTTCCAGCTGCAATACAAAACCGTGTAATCTAAATCATATATATTGTCAGAAGTAGTACAAATAGGAAAGACATGCAGTATATAAAAGATCTTACTCTGATCCCTTACCTTCATGATTCTTCCTCAGGTTAAAAGGAAAGTTCTGCTTAGGACTTGCATTTTCTTGAGAATAATTCCTGTCAATTCAATAGCAGACATATTTCTACATGAATGGAAAGAAGAGAATCCATGGAACATTTTTCAGAAATTTCTATATGGCAACCCATGGCACACGGTATTTTAATATTCTCCATGGAAAGATGTAATTTTGGATTCATGTTCCCAGCATTAGCAATGTAACCTGAATGAATGTGATAGAAAAGATGCATTCCATAACAAATTATAGTATATACCATGAAAAAAAAGAAAACCAGAAATAAATTTAAAAAAAATAGTTGAGTTGCTGGGAAAGGAGAGAGTGGATATAGCCAAGAATAAAATAACCCATGCCATATTTCTTAACTGTTTTATGTTGCTTTTTTGTATATACTTGAGGTTAAAGTTAGACTTTGTTCAAAAATAATGAAATGTAAATGAAGGTTTGTGTCATGGTAAATATCTATATTGAGGTTAGCACAACTTTACATAAGGGAACATCTATCTGTTTTGATTTGTTTGCTTATTCAAACCAAACACATGATCGACATCCAGATTATATATATAAATCCTCAGTGAAAAACAAAACAAAACAAGTCATTTGCAACTATTCATTAACATGTTAGTGGCTCCTAGTTTGCTAACTCTTCAATTTTCTCTCTTTCATGTAGCATTTTGGGAGCATAGAAGAAGAAAGGCAGTAGGCTTCTCTCCAGTCCATGTAATGGAATCTGGCTGATAAGACCTTTACAGAGATCCAGTATCATTTCTTAAAGGTTTCAGATGTTTTCCTTCCAGTGTTTCCTGTAGAAGTACTCATAAAACAGCTTCTTCCCAGATACTGCCTATTCAGTTTTAATTTTGAAAGACATGAGGTCACTGTCTGTGACAGGCAAGGGAGGTGTTGAGGTTCTATGCAAGCAGCCATCACTGATGTTTCAATACGAGCTGCTGGAAGCAATATTAAAATCCATCATGGTAAAAGGTAAACTGTCAAATACTAAAACAGAGATTTCTGCATTACCTCAATGAGATAAGGAAAAAAACAGCTGGCTGCCGGCAGATGTGTGTGTCTCTGTATGTGCATGGACTTGTAGTTTTGACATTTTGCATTGTCTAGACACCGCCCTTTTTTCATGCACCTTCATGACTTTCTTCAAAGGAGGCACTTAACAAACTATTAGAGAGTTTGTTTTCCAAGTTATAAATCATTTTATACCCTTCTTTCTGTTTGCCAAGGAGTTAATGGCTAACACCTCTCAAATAAGTTTGTTTTTTTTTTCTCTCCACTGTTCCTTTTTGTATTGCATTTTTCCCAAATCCAATTGTAAGGTGAAAACAAGATGTCTTAACTCTAGAAAATGCTAGGTTTTGGTTTTAGGCAGAGAACACCACAGGGGTGTGGCAGCCATCACCACTGCAAGGCCCCCGGCTCCCAAAGGAACTGTGTGACCTGCATGTGTTAAATCTGTAAAGAGATTGTGATTATCATCAGACAACATTAAGAGACATATAATAACTCTGTATAATTACAGCAAGATATCAAAATGTAATATTTAGAAACAGTATTACAGAAAGATACTCAGATTACTGTATACATTTCTGCTGAAGACTTAGCTTTTTAATCATCAAGTTTTCCATTCTCCGAGCTCCTTCCAGTCAACAGGACTGAGGAACAGTGCAGTTATGAAGCTCTTCCTGGACTCTGCAGAATCCTTTCCTCCACATGCTGTTATCCAAGAAAGGACCTTCATCTGTATGAGCTGCCCCTTATTTATTTTTCTCACTATCTCGTATGAGCTATTATCTTGTAACAAGCACAGATGAGTGCGTTATCTCTGCCTTTTGCAATTAGATCTAACTAAACTAATGACTGTACCTCAGGTACCTTGGAGGATATGCCTGTGAATGTACCTTTTGAGAGATCTCCTCTGTGTACCTCACAAACTATAAACAGTGAACCTTAGAGTCCTTTAGGACTCTCTCTGATTCAACAAACAAGAAAGCTAAAGGACTGACAGCAGTAATAATAATGTAGCTCTGATGGTCTAATCAATCAGACATAAGCAATAAAGAATGTGTGGAGATAATATCTTCCATAAGATTAAAACTGAAAAAAGAAAAAAAAAAAAAAAAAAAGGCACTTTTGGGGCCTCCGAGGGNTGGAGCCTCCGATGGATGTGTTAGTTGTGGGTGGTGCAATCATTAATGGGTCACAAAATCAATATTGAGACCACGTTCTCAATATTCTGTTAAGTATTGAATTTTATTTCTTTAGATAATGTTTTGTAGGTCTCTTGAAAATGAGGAGCCACTGGAGCTCATTTTGTGAGAGATGTAGCAGATTTTCTCTTTTATTAACAGTTATTGTGAGCTCTCTGTGTTTTAGAATGCTTGTCTGGCTTCTGTCACAGAGTTTCCACGAAGGCATTTGTTTCACTGAATGAAGCACCTTGTGCGCATTTTCAGAAGAGGAATATAAAATTGCAAACTGAAGAGTGGAATTGGTTTACTGGCACTTAATTCCAATTCTCTCTCCCTCCCTCCTTCCCTCTTACTCTCATTCCTCCCTGCAGATCGGTGATCTTATCCTAGATTTCCTCACTGTTGTATTTTTCTGCCACATAGTTCAAACTATGTTTCTCAAACTGATGAGGTGATGAGCATGACAAAGTTAAACACCAGAAAGAAATTATTTTCAACTTAAAATCAGCCTAAGGGCTGCTGTTTCTGTTTTGACCTAAGGAAGGGCTTGTGTACAGGAAGCCAGTAATACTTTTCCAAATGGATCAGTTGATTTTGTAAAAGCATTTGCAATTTTATTGACCTGATTAGGCTCTTCTCTTATGCAAAACAGAAAGGTTAGTTTTTCTCACAAATCTGATTCTCCTGTGTTACTTTGCTGTCTGACACAGCCAAATACACTTACCACAGTACTTCATAGCCCCTGTTCTAAAAGACAGTGATCATGTACGTCTTAGTCATATCACAAGTTGAAGATGCACAGACTCAAAAAACAGTACACAAACATAGCAGGAAATTGATTTCAATGTACGTATTAGGTAGTACCCCTCCATCACTTTCAAGAAAGTTTTGTCATATGTTATACCAATACATATCAGGATGTCATTCTCACCTAGGCTGTAACCATTTCATTGTAGTTCGAGATGAGTTTCTGGAGCTCTTCTTGCTTCTCCTGTGGAAGGAATTCAGAGTTCACTAATGTCACTGAAGGTGTCAATACTAGCAGCCTAGATGAAATGGGTTAAGAAAGGGAGACCAGGAAACCTTTTAAAATTCTGTCTCAGTTCTGTGGATTCATGATCAGTGAACTGCATAACTGTACAAGACCTAAGTCAAAAGTCATTATTTTTCCCATAAGTATCCATGTTGTCTGGTTGGACAGTCAGCTATGCAAATCACTGGATTTTGTAAATGGAAATACCAATTTTGGACAGTCAGAGAAACAAGAACAGTTAAATAAACCAACCAAACAACCTGTCTTTAACTGAAGAAATTCAGAAGAAGTGTTCTGCTTTACAAACTCATCAAAGCTGGGAATCTCAAAGATTAATCAAAGCTCAAAGAGAATGCATGCCTGAGTTATCTGGGGAGTAAGCTTTACTCACCTCTTTCTTCCTTGCAATTATGTATAATTACATGCATATCTGACACATGCATCAGCATCACATGCATGTAGCTATAGGAGTGGGAGATTATGATTAACAATCATGTATTTTTTATACAGTGAATGAGCAGAACAGCATTATTAGCTTAGCCATTGCAGAAAAATACAGTGCAAAGAAGCAGAATGGACTATGCCCTGTAGAAAGGTCATGGTACTTCTACATATTTATACACATACAGAAATGTTCAGCTTGAAGGAAAAAGAGGCCAAGGGGTTTGCTCAAAGCGAGTGAGTGGCACAGCTTAGATTAGAACAGAAAGCTGCTAAAGGTTGGTATGCTTTGATATGCAAACCTAAGTATTTTGGCAAAGGGGCAAGGGCTTATACATGAATGCAAGCAGCTGCATCTTTGAGTTACTTTTCATGGAGTGGCCAGCAGTAACAACAATAATGCTTAGCACATTCATGGAACTGCATATTTTCAAAACACCAATAAACAGTTACCTAGCACAGTGGTAAAGTATAATCTTCACTTTACACTAAGCAAACAAAGATACAGATGATTATTGACTTGCTGAAAGCCACACCCGATTCATTGAGAAACAAAATTAAAACTTAAGAAGTCTTACAGGTGCCTTATATAGTGACTACAGCATTCTCCAAGGAAAATGTACACAGTAATGTCATTTGCCCATTTAACTTGGGACTCAGTGGAATGGAGCACCCACATTTTCTAATATACCTCTGTTTGCATAAACAATATAATATATGGCTCTATTCGGTAGAGAACTATGGCATACTTATATATGAAATGTCATAAGTCAGGAGATAATAAGCACAGAAAACACATTTTTTTTTCCAGATTTTATACTAAATACATTGTATATCACAACTTTTCACCCTCCTTTTCTTCATTCCTTACTCCCTCTTTTCTCTCCTGCCTACCTTCCTTCCTTCATTCCTCTCTTCCTTGCTTTCTACCTCCTTCCTTATTAAAATTACAATCTCTTGCCAGAAGCTCAATGGATCCAATCTTGTCAATACAGTATTTTTCCTGCTTTTCAAATAGAGTTAAAATGAGGTTCTCAGAGTATACTACTCTTTGATCTGTCATCTTGTCAGACAGAGAAAATTTAGAGCCACAGAAAATCATTGATCCCTTTTGGAAAAATCCACCTGAAATTTTATCTTTTTTTACAGTTTTGTTTTTAATTCATTAATAAATTAAATGAGAGTGGTAAGCACTCCTAATTCTGGCTTTACAGTTTTTCATGAACAGCCTACCTAATTCACCTCACATTTCTTTAAACAATGAAAATTACTCTAGCTCCAATTACTTTTTAACTCAGAGACCTCTGTATTAGGAAGCGAATCAAAAGGGAGAAACTGTGTGCTATGTCGAAATCTAGCTGCAACTCTAATGGCAAAATGGCTGACAGTGCTCTATGGTGGGACGATGGACCTTCCTCTCAAGTGCTGTAAATCCACCTACATCTACTGAAGGATTACATTTCATGGCACTCACTGGAGCTACTCCAATTTATATCATTTGAGAAACTACCCTCAGCATATTGTATAATAGCTATCTTACCATTCTGAAAGGTTTGTATGTGCCTCTTTAGTCATGAACTGGAATTGTTCAAGTAAACTGGAAAGCAACCAATGTAGAGTCAGGACTGAACCAAGCCGTCTCATGGGGTCTACCATATGATAAAGGTCACGCAGTAAAGTTTGAATCTTGGGTGCAGCAGAAGGGAAAAGCTGAGAAGAGAGATACTGATTAGGGACTACATGTTATAATATTTTTAAATTGCATAGAAGTGAGAAAAGATCAGAAGGCAGTGTATATTATAGCATACAGGTATGTTAATATAAATGCTCTTTCTCTCAAATGTAGAAAATAACTGTCTTGCCCAACCCTGCAAATCAGGCTTGCTAATACTGACATGGACGTCTACCTCCTTTGCCTCTCAAGGCCTCTAATTTGACTTCTAGATCTAGGCAACTAATTCCCTTTTCAAAAAGTCTCATCAGTCTCCAACCCTGGTACTCATTCAGGAGGTCTAGAAAAAAATCTTGATGTCATGCAGACTTTCTGAACAACGGATTCAGTTGCTGAACTTTGATTTCCCCAATCCTCCTCCTCAATCCAAGACATTTTCTCTCATTAACTGTCATGCCTAGTCAAGGACACTGGCTGTTATTCCTCCATCTCTATTCTTCTTCAGAAATAAATTCACTTGAAGTGTGAAGAAGACATATCACTTATTCCATCTGCTTTTTTGCCACTTTTCATCTCTATCTTTTCTTTGGTCACGATCTTAATGTTGAACAGTCTCCAGCTCTTCCATTCACAACTTCTTTGCTTCACTGTTATTCTGTTTTCTTACCAACTTATGAGTCATTTACATATTTTTCCTCCTTTTCCTTTCTTCTATTTTCTGATTTATTTTTCTGCTTTAGCTGTCCTTTTCAATGAATCCTTAACTCATATTCTGTGTTTTATTTCTTCGTCTCTTTTACTTTAAATTCCAAAAATCCCAAATAAAATCAGTATAACCTCCATCCCCCAGCTTCCCTGTCCATCCAGTCTGATGCATGTTCCAGTGTCAGCAGAGAATGGTAATCAAGGAGAAATATCATCAGATTTACATAAAATATGAATACAGTATAATAAAACTGTTTATTTTACCAGCTCAAATTGTCCAAGATTCTTCAGCTCCCTTATGAAAGCAATCATGGAATTTATCTCTTCTAATGACAAACATTGCTCGTTTTCTTTGTGGTAGGTTCCATCCTATGAAGGAAAGGGCAGCATATTTTGGTGAAATCACATAGAAAACAATGTGCTTTCATCAGACCCCAACCCCTATGGTGATCAAAGTGACAAGTTACAGAAGCTCTCAATTTACCCAAACCTCACCCAAAGTATTGAAAAAACAGCTCCTTGATAGCTCTTCCCATTTCTCAGTCTACAATAAAGTAGACTGTGCATTAGCTTTGTGTAGAAGAGAACCCATAGAAATTACCATAGGAAAAGATTGTATAGACAATGAAATATAGACAATGAAGTGGACAGTTTGAAATGTGGTTTGGTCTCTTATGGAAAACAGAGTTAGGTAATCATATTGTATGTGTACATATGTCTGTGACTTCCTAATTTATCTGTCTATAAATTTAGAACCCATGAACCTGTTTATGAAAACACACAAACCTGTATATTAAGAAGACCATTAAAAACAAATATATAATGGTGGGTAAATTATTTTTTGAAAGTTTTAAATATGTTTTTAAAGTCCTGTACTTTGGGAAATGACATAATTCAAGAGTGGAATTTTTATTAAATTCCGTTTTCAACATAATTGCAGTTTTTCTCATGACTTTCCCAGAATTCAGTAACAGATAGTTTTGATTGAATAAATACTTCTTGCAATAAGTTGTCACCAACAATTTCATAAAGGCATACAATTTAGAATTAATTATTTTCAAATAATTATTAATAAGAAAAAGGTGGAATGAACTACCTTGCTCATAGTTGATCCATATATGTTTTGTAAAGCTTCTTTGAAACTGGAAGTTGAGTATTTATTAGATAAGATAAATTTGAAAGTATCTTCAAAAATGACTTCTTTGAATGTTTGGTCCTGAATATTTGATTCTTCCTCATCTTGAAAGTCAAAGTTTTCATGCACCTGATAGAAAACAATTTAAGAATTTACAATTTATATATCAAGCTGTGTCTTCTCATAACCATATACCGCTGAACCGGAACAATTTATACAATAAAGTCGTAATAACACCGATAAAACAGACAGGATTGTAGTATAGAAAATGCTGTATTTTAAGTACACGCCACAATGTTTGCTGACCTCTAGCGGATACAGTGCAATATTGCATTCTGATGTGAGAGCTTTTTTTCCATCTGTTTATTCTGAAGATTGATTTTAAAAAATGTCAGCTTATAAATTAGCACAACTCTTACAAACCTCAGGTATTTAAGAGTTAATACCGATGAAGATATAATTTTTACAGTATATAAACACAATGAATAATTTCATATAAAATATGAATAAATTATTATTTTAATATAAACACAAATATAACCAAAGTGTATGGGGCATGTGCATACTTCAGTTTCTAGGGGATAGAATCCAAAATAAAATCTCTATTGATGCTAAGAAATTCTCAACTGTTAATTTTTTAGAGTAATTTTTTCCTAGGAAACCATTAAACAGTACTGATTTACTGTACATTTCTAGATTATGACTGATGGCTGAGGTTGCTATACAAGCAGGTAAATATTATGCTTTGTGTTTATGATTTTAAGCAACTCCTGGTAGAATTTATTTACGGCTTGGTGTCCAGTCATTAAATTGTTATGACATCATATTTCCTATACTAGCTAAACATGTCTTGTTAGACTAATTAAGAATAGTCTTCATGTTTTTGTTGTTGTTGTTGTTGTGTTTAAATTGTGCCAACTTTGTTTCATATGTCCATTTTTCCTTTGTGTTTAAAGGGCCTTGGCCTTGTGAAGGATGGTGTTATTGACTGCATTGTTGTTATTAGAAACTGGAAAAGATTTTAACTGAGGATGGATTTAAAAAAATGTCTCCTGTAATTTCCCAGGATATATTTACTACTGTCTCTTTTGCCTTTTGTGTATTGTATATATGGACAAAGATTTTACAAAGATATATACATATTTGTATGTATGTATGAGGGTAATGAAAAGCAGCTGGAAATCAATACAATTTTTGTTTCTGGTTGGGCTGTTCTGAGACAGGAATGGTACAAAACTGTCATGGTGAGTTTATGCTAATGGTCAGCTTTCTCAGGTTTTGAGGGCCTTGAGGACAGTCCAGGAAGAAGGCAACACAGTGGAAGAAGGCAGCATGGTGGAGGTCAAAGCAGGACATGAACTGAAGAAATACAGTATGGTTCATAGAACCATAGAATATTACAAGGTGGAAAGGACCCACAAGGGTCATTGAGTCCAATTCCTGGCTCCACACAGAACTTTAGCTTGTATTAAAAGCCATTTGTGATATTTTAACTTCCTTCCTTCATGTTTTTTTTTTTTTCTGGCACAGTTAATACCTAACTCTAATTGCATGCAATGCTTCCTATACCTTTTATTTAGCTGATATTCATTTGGGGTGATAGTGGTGTAAAGTGAAAACTGAAAGATTTGCACACTTATATGATATGGTGAACTTCAACACAGGAACTCTGTCCCTTACCAACTGGTTTCTCCCACAGCTACTTGCCACTTCTAGGCAAAATTAATATTAATGTATTTGGAAATTTCTCAGAGATTTCAGGGCAACTATCAAAGAGGTTTCCCTGCTGTGTTCTGTTTGGTGAATTTTTTGGGGTGAAGCAATACCCTTCTTGTGTTCAGTAAGCTTGCAACCTCTAGGGCATTCCCGAAGACAAAAAACAACCCAAAAGAAACATCTCAGTGTCATTTGCTCACCTCAAGAACTACCGGGTGTATGGAGGTGCTGAACCCAATGTCAAAGGTTAGCATTTGAAAACACTGGCTGCATCTGAAATATAATGTAACAGGAATCAGATTTAGTGAGATTAGATACTGTTGTGAAATATATGCTGCAATGACAGAACATACATGCATTTGTCCAGAGAAAGCATACAATATAGACTAAAAATTTCTAAAAGTCAGCAATCTTAACCATAGATAGAGTCATGTTCTGAGTGGATGAAAGCAGTGATATATGAAAGATTACCTATAAGGTTGACTTTTAAACCAGTCAGGGAGGTGAACTAGACTGGTGGAGGAAATGCCTTTTGATGAGAATGGTGTCCCACAAAACCTTTGGAGACATTTGGTGAGCAAGAGATGTCTATCAGGTGAAACTCTCTGGGCTCACTGAACCAAGCTGCACCTGGGGGGATGTTTGAAGGCATGGACCAGGAACTCTAAGCAAATCTTGGGCTACATACATGAGGGATACCTATCGCATTGGTAAACAAATGTTATGAGTTTGGACCACTGTCAAAATAACTCTATCCCTATTATACTTCTTCCCTCCTTTCTACCCTCTTTGCTCACAAAGTAAACTTTATTCCTGACAAATAATGAGATTTATATTACTGCTACTAAAACACCTGGGTTCTCAAATATATTTATACAACATACAAGCATAATAAATAGTAACTTATTTACTACTAATCATTAAAAAAGTCACGGATGTGACATAAGTTATATAGAACAAATATTAATTTTAATTAATAAATGCATTACATAACAAATGTTGAATTATGTGTAAGAACTGTAGCACACTAATAGAAGTGATCACAATGATTTAACACACATAAAAGTGAATGTTGCTGTCTGGGTACATTTCATGAAGTATCTGCAGTGGTTTTTGTTCATATTCCCTGTCCCAGCCAGTTCAGAACAGTCTGGGCTACTCTAACTTTAAACATTTAGCATATGACAGAATGCTCACTAACGGGAAATACAGCTTTATATACATGACAAATAGCTCAATTGTGAGTGATTTCTGTTCATTTGTGCTGCCTGAAACACTTCACCAGGACACAGCATCTGGTCCTCAGTATTTATCACAACCTCTTCACAAACTGGAAACACTGTGAATATTGAAGAGTTTTACTCCCTAGATACAGAGTGTCCTCACTTTATTCTACTTGGAATTATGAAACAGAGCAGATTTTGTTATTTTAGGAGTCATGCGTCCTCTACAATTTTTATTCTTTTCTAAGGAGTTATCTTAAAAATAGCATAGCAATGAACATTGAAAGTTACTTACTGGTTGAAAGAGCTTGGTCCTGAGGCAGATAATTCACTGAAGACCTCAGTTATAAGTAGAAGTTTGCTTATAGCTTCCTTCGTGTTGTTAAAGGCTTGCTGGGGAGAACTGCTTTTGAAGAACATCTCAAAAAACCTTTGCAGCTGTGAAAAAGATTACAAATACTTGTGAACATTTATCAGTGCTTAACTAAACTGTTGTTTAAGATCATAAATTAAAAGGCTGGTAGAAGTCATAATTGCTTTAGAATGTCAATTTAAGTTGTTATTCATTTGCACAGTACAGAAAGTGGCATGAAAAGCACTACAGAGCACACTAGCAGAGTATGTGCTTTTGTTTACAAAAAAGTATATCAGCAACAGACTCTGTAGCAATGGTTTTAAAAAATATTGCTCATAATCTAAGCTTACTTTGATAAAACCTTTTGCTATCAACTCATTTGGAGCAACAGAAATCATAACACTTATTGCTTCAGCAGTAGGTAACAGTACAACCATAGTAAAAGACTGTTATCTTGTTAATATACTGTGCCAAGGGCTATCCCAACCGACCTTGACTATGAATCCTTACCCCAGGTTAACAAGCTTTAAACAGAATATAGAATAAAGACGTTGGAAAAAAAAAAAAAAAAAAAAAAAAAAGATCAGCCACCACAGCCTATGTTTTGACTAGACTCTTACACATGCTGATGATTTTTGCCCCATGAATCCTCCTAGAGAGATGCTCACCAGCCTTCATAACAATGCCCTCTCAGCTGCTTTCATCATTCATGCACATTCAACCCTGCCCAACACTGCAGGTAGAGATTTAGGGAAAGAGAACTGGAGCAACACAGAGCACCAGTGAAGAGTGGGACACAGGCAAGTTTGCCTGTGGCAAACACCACACTCTTGGCACAGACACCCCAGGGGATTCTATTATCACCCAATCCACTGTGGTAACATGACTGAAGCACAAAGGTTTCTGTAGACAACCCCACTGGAAACTCATGTGGCTGCCAGCCACTGCAGATGGATTTACCAAGATGGCCTTTAATAGAAGTCTATAGCAAGGCTTAATGTGATATTTTGGATCTACAGCATGATCACAGAATCACAGAACCACGGAATAACTGAGGTTGGAAGGGACCTCTGGAGGTCACCTGGTCCAACTCCCCTGCTCAACCAGGGACACCTACAGCAGGTTGCCCAGGACCATGTCCAGACGGCTTTTTGAAGATCTCCAAGGAGGGAGACTCCATAACATCTGTGGGCAACCTGTGCCAGTGCTCTGTCACCTGCACAGTAAAGAAGTGCTTCCTGATGTTCAGAAGACAGAACCTCCTGTGTTTGTGCCCATGGCCTCTTGTCCTGACACTGGGCACCACTAAAAAGAGCCTGGCTCTGTCTTCTTTACACCCTTCCTTCAGGTATTTATAGACATTAATGAGATCCCCCCTAAGCCTCCACTTCTCCAGGCTGAACAGTCCCAGCTATCTCAGCCTCTCCTCATAGGAGAGATGTTCCAGTCCCTTCATCAAATTCGTGGCCCTTCGTTGGACTCTTCCCAGTAAGGTCATGCCTCTGTTGTACTGGGGAGCCCTGAACTGTGCTGAGACCAGATCTCCTTACAACATATTTCTGTATACTTTAGTCCACAGAATTTTCTAGACAGCATTGGAGCCTCCCCTTGTGAGCATGAATATTGCCAAGCACGTTGGTCTGTGGTGGCATGAATGATTGCCTTTCAGTTTCTTCAGGCAGCATATTGCAATTAAATGTAATAAGCACTTTCCACTTTCCACTTTCCTTTAAAAACAAAAAAACAAAAACCAAAAAACAAAACTGTATCATTGCCTACAGCCAGCATGGCAAATATTCAAGTAAGTAGCTAACACTGATCCTCCTTTGCTTTTCTGTCTTCAGTGCCAGCAGTAACTTGATCCTGTTGTGCTGGTAAATAACTTGTGGGTAGGAAGTTGGTCTGGCTGTCTTCCTGTTCTTATCACCTCTGGTTTTATTCTAAAAAGTAGTGCACTTCCCAAGCTTTACTGACTAAAAGAAATTTGTCTCATGCACAGATCTAGGTGGAAGTTTTGAAACAGCTGGGGCTCTTTATTCTATTTCTGATAAAGCTGTTTGAAATGCCAGTAGGAAAAAAAATAACAACAGTATATATGACTAAAATTACAAAATTAAACTTCTGACTGCCAGGAAATTACAAAGTAAAGGTTTCACACATAACCTCAGCTCTGCTATTTGGATATTTGCATCATGTTGCAATCTTGAATAACATCACACTGTATTTTTATGCTGTAGAAAGTTTTCCATGTGTACTGTAATTCCATGAATCTCTAGGGCAAAAGAGCCCCAGAACTGCAATGTAGAAAGAGATTATGCAAATCCTCAGATCACACTACACTTCATTGCAAGCTTCCCAAAGTCTAAGATCACCCAAGCTTTGTTTCTCCTACAGAGTAGTACAAACATTAAGAACACGAAGCTCCACATTTGTCGTATCAGTTCTGATTTAGAATCATCTCTGAATGAAATTGTTCCAGCTCAGTTCTGGTTCAAACCAACAGTAGTTTATTAATCAGTTCACATGAAATAAAAAAATAAAAATGAAGACTCATCTCCCTAGGATGAGACTACAAGGTGGTTCTTCAGCTAACTTTGACAACTACCTCCAGCATCTCTGCCAGATCCTGTACATCATTCACATTCCAGATACAACAGTTTTCACTATTTCTCTAATTTCCTATGTCTGCAGTGGGTATTGAGGGGGTAAGTGAGAAGCTAGGTTGTTTTGCTGCACAGGGGACATAAAGAATTGTAGATTTTTATAAGGAGAGATGGACTTTATTGGAAGGAAGGGCAAAAGGGACAGAAAAAGCCCCATTAGCTCATTTGCTCCTCTCCATAAACCAGTTTCTAAGTACCTCAACACAAGGGATACACAATGCATGTATTTCTAGTCAGTCTGCTGAAAGACAGGCTGATTTGCCCTATTTGCACTCACAGCATGCTGTTGGCTAAAATAGCAAACTGATTCCAACACGACAGGCATTAAAATAAAATGACTTCTCCACGGAATTGCATTTTAGTTACAGCCCTCCTTAGGCAGATTAGAAAAAAAACAGTGCTCAACAGGTCCTCATTAGGGGATATCAGGTTTTAGGACAATGTTTATTCTAAACCAATGACTGAAAATAAATATTTAGTCAGCTTGGTTCAGGACCAACAAAGACAGCAGAAAAATACTTCAGGCTCAATTCTAATTCATTAAAAAATCCTATTCAAACCAGTTAAGATTAGGTTTGACTCTTTCAGTTTCTACAGGATTCTCAGCACCTGACAGGGAAAATGCAGAGTATATGGACTGGGGATGATAAAGTATGAATACCTGCAGCAACCTCAGGTTCTTCTAAATGTGCCCAACAAAGATCTACGAATATCTGAGTTCAACTGCAAAATGTTAAAGTCACTGAGCTGAAGGTTACTTCAGATGATCACTACAGATGATGCATGTTCTCCCACTGTCAGAGAAAACAGACTACCTGCCCAGCAAGGTTCAATCTCATTATTGACTGAGGCTGATTAAAAGCAGCACTGAATAGCAAAAAGAGGACAGAATGGAAAAATCTGGTGGCAATCACAGGAATTTAGTCTGGGAGAAGGCTGACCTCTGGCTGGCAAATTTTTGAGCAGAGGTATAGGGATTAAATTTTAGTAGGCTGTAAAACTTAATGCACACATGGACATATATATTGTACAATGACACCATTGTATACAGAATTGCAAGACTTCTCGGGAGCTTGAAAACGTTCATCCACATGCTGGATGCATACAGTCAGGGGTATGTTCCACATATTTATGTAATGCCTTTCGCAAAATGTGTAAATGCAGCCAAACTACATAGATCAAGTACACAATTTTTCTAAAGGCAGGATGAACTAGAAACAGAAATATTCTTAAGATTAATTTTAACTCATTGACCTTTAGCTCACTCATAACTACTTTTGCTTCAGGATAGGCCATTGGAAAAGAAAAAGAAAAAGAAGAAGAATTTGGCTAACAATATTAATTTTAAAATGCTTTTTCTCTACCCACTTTGAATTAATTTTTTTTTTTATTATTAAATCTGCAGTCATTAAAATAAGCCTTATGATCTCAGTGACACGGATTCTTTTGACTCCTCAAAAATACACTGACCCATCAGTAAAAGACCTGGCAGACTGAAAAAATACAATTTAATTGACAAGCTTCATGAACAGACTCATGGACACTAAAGGAGAGCTGAAGAGTGTGCCATCTGCAGGGCTGCATGCTATGGTGACTGCAGTAATTCCCTTGAGAGGATTTTCCTCTGGCATGTTTTCTGCAAATGAATTACTTAGGAGAGTTCCTGGGGCAGCCTGGGGCAGCTAGCTGAACGGTTAGCTAGGATTTGCTTGAGGAAGGGTATATATTGATCCAGACAGTCATGTCCCAGTTCCTTCTACCTCCACCCCTTGTTTTAAGAGGCCTGTTCAGAGCAGTGAGGAGCAGACACAGCACGTACACTGTGTGCACTGGGTGTCAGACTCCAACACTCCACAGAAGATGTAAATGAATTTTACTGTAATGAAAACAAACTGTAGCGATCCTTCTGGGATTACCTTCTAGCTCAGTCCTAGCACCGCCTTGCCACGTGACAAGACAAACAAGAAAGATTTTCCTTAACTAACCTTAGGAATGGTAATAAATGCAAACTTAAAACACCTGCCTTCACTGACTGCATTGATCAGCTTTCTGTTAATTGCAATAGGAGATCAGGGGCACAGCTCACATGCAGACAATTCAGTTAGGTGTCAAAATCTGTAGACGAATGACAGCCTACAACGTTACGTGGTTTATGTCTACGTAGGAGCTAAATGTCTAGGTTCCTTTCATACTTCATTGCACAAGACAGACACTTCAAGAGCATGATTTATGCCATCCTAGGGCAGACATCTCAAAATGGTGACATTAATTGCAATCTGAAACTGCTTTGTTCCTCTAGTGGGTGTACAGGGAATCTAAATGAGACACTGAAGACAGGCAGGAGATATAACCCATGAGAGCTCACATGGCCCACCCTTGACAAAATCTCCTGGATAGCAAAATCTGTGTGACTTGAATATACAAAGCTGTCTGGGAGGGTGTTTGCACTAAATTGATGATATTAAAGGCAACCATCAGCAAGATTAAACAGCAACCAGGAAATTACAAAGTGACTTTTGAAACAAGAAACTGTTGGCTTGAAAAATAGCATAAAAGAAGCATGAAAATCTGCAGCAGAGTGGGCGGGGGGGAGGGGGGGAAGGCTTTGGAGCAGAAAAGGAAGCAGGCAAAACCTGGTCATGCACTACCAGCACCACAGCTTCTGCCTGGACTGTAGGGTTTACTGGGTTGTTAGCATTGGCATGGTTCCTACGTGGGCACACATGAAGTGGGTAGGCACAGAGTTGGAGCTCCTACTTCTCCAACCAGAGGTGCATGCAAGTGGAGAACCTGCAGCCCAAGAGAATGGGGCCATGCTGCCTGTGAGATGGGGAGTGCGTAAGCGTGGGTGAGCAGGTGGGTGTGATTAGGACTTCAGGGGGGTATTTATAGGAGGATGTTTAGAAATATGTAATATTTATTAACATTATTGAAGAGTCTAGTATCATGGTTTATCTATCCCGCCAGTGATAATGATTTTGAGTACATTATTAGCACTGGCTGCCAGTTAATTACATATCACCCATTAGCCACTTCTATCCTGATTTCGTTCAAACAATGTGAACTCATCAGTTTTTTTCCCACAACAGTATCTCACCTTTGGAGTTGTAGCTGAGCTCTGAATCTATGAAAGAGGCAAGGAGCTAGAAGATGAAAGGCCATTGGAGCTATGAAAGGCCATTGGAGCTACTGAGTAGTTCAATGTAATTTTGAGATTTATACTTTGGATTTGATGCATCATACTATACAGGATTTGTATGAATACATTTTGAAATGATCATGCTGGCCCCTGGTTGTAGCCTTCAAAACTAGATGACAGATAAAGTTGTCAGTATCATTGTTTCTGCTGAAGTAAAACATGACCTTTGGTTTCCAAAAAAAAAAAAAAAAAAAAAAAAAAGGCCCTCTGAAACTAAAAGGTGTCCTCTCTCCAGAGGAGCATCAGAGCTTTTGCAGTCTTTCTGATCTGCAGGGTCTTAAAAGACTTAATGTAATCACATCTTTTTGAAAATAGCCAAGGATGTTTTCACTTGAATCAATTCAATCACTCTTCTGACTTTTTCAGTGTAAGCTGTGTACTTTCAGTTCACTTCTCTACATTCATTCTTCTTACTGAATCTATATTTGGTGATATTTCTTCACCAAGTCCAAATACTTTTGGGTTTAAGTAGCTGTTCATAGATACAGAAATACTCTTACACACAAACAAGAATCTCTTTGACTATGCCTATGGATGTATCTAGATATCTAAAGTGTCTGCAAGAATATAGACTGATTCCACACAGAAGGCTTTCTAGCCTTCTGTTTTCTAACATATGTTTTCTAACATATTTTGAAATGAAACTATTTCCTGCATTGCCTGCCAGTACAGACAAACCTCTCCATTGATCATAGTATATAGAAAAAGTTGTAACACATATAATGGGAGAAAAACTACTCATAATCAAAAGCAATGATTCTAGAATACATCACAGAGAAAATAATGCAGTCGTTTTTCATAAGCTGATAGTGTTAGCTTTAGGTAGGTCTGTTTACTCCACCCCTGATTTATTGTTACATTGTGCCATTTCTCTGTACCTCTAAGGTGGCACTTCTTGATGAGGGGGGAAGCCAGGATATTATTCAGCTGTTTCATACAGTAAATTTCACATTTATATATATTTGTTTTCTTTGCATAAGTTATTGTAAAGAAAGGGTATCTAATAGCTGTGGGTTAAAAAAAAAAAAAAAAGCTCTTGTCCCTCAGCACTGTTTAAATGTACTTACATGGAGGATATTCTTTGTTTATCAAGTTTAAGTGGACAATGTCCACTCACTTCAGTGTTTGTTCCTGAACGTCTTATTTTAAACCTCTGGTGGTGAAAAAAGGAGAAAAGGCCATCTGAGAAAACTTTTCTCTAAAGATCCTTGCTCTTAAGACTAAGTCCAAATATTATTGGTGTCGATGAAAAGCTGTTCACTAGCTTCAGCAACCAGTAAATCAGGTCCTTTGAATGGGACTGAACTAAGAATGGTTTCCCAACATTGCTTCAACTGTAAAAAGGTGGAAAAGTAAAGGTGATTTACTAACATTTCCCAGCTTTCTGTGAGAAGCAAATGTGGATCAGCTTGATTAAGGGAAGCTGGAAGGCAAAAAGGGAAAAACAAGAAAAGGAATCAGGATAACAGGAGATAGGGCTGGGAAAGTTCGGAGCCATACAGAGGCATTTTTACAGAGCTGCTTGGATTGAAGAGCCAGAGCAAGAGGATCTGTGAACCAGAAGAAAAGCAGAGAACTAAGGGCCTGGATAAGAGTGTAAAGATTTATTTATGACATACCTACTTGTTATAAAGAGTAATCAGTCTAGAGCTCTTACCAGAGAAACTGGGATGTTCTGAGAAAAGCAGAAAAGAACTCCAGGAAGAATTTTAACTCTATTTGTACACTGCCTGACAGATTGGCACAGACATGGAGAGGCTGAAGAAGGAAGGATTACTCATTCTTTCTCTTACAACAAGAATTAGGGACGTGAAATTAATAATCAGGTAGAAGTTTTAAAGCAAAAAAAAATATATATATATTTCTATGTAATTAATCTGTAGAGACTCATTGCTGCAGGTTTTTGGGAAGACCAAAAGCATAAATGGTTTCAAAAATCCATTAGAGAGCTGCATAGCATAGAAGTCCACTGGAGCTTATTAAACATAAAGATATATATTCCACTTTCACTTTAGTGTATCTTAGAAACAGGTAGAGTCTGCCTAGGTATGAGTTCCTTTTTAAGTCAGAAATAGAAAGTCAGATTAAACATATCTTTGATCTCCCCCAGTCCAAACAGACTTTTGTTCTTATATTAGCAAAAAGAGAAATGATAGGGTTCTAGATGCTATGAGGACAGAAAACAGAGACAGCATTTATGTTATGCTCAATCTCCCAGGAATGGGAGCATTAGAGAATTTGATTCTTTGCACAGGCAGGCATTTCACTGTTCTTATATGCCTAGTTCTTACAGCACCTAATGCACAAATTTAATTTTATTCTCAAATAACCCTGCTATCTATTTAAGAGTTGACAGTAAGTTTCTTTTGCATTTGCTCTTGCTAAGTGACAGGGCAAGAATTGGTAATCCAAAAATAAAATAAAGGGAAAAAATCCCGAGTCTTTCTGCTGTTTCTAAGCATTTTGCCCTTTATCTGCATAGAATAGAAGTGTTTATCTGCATAGAAATAGAATGTTTGCATTTATTTCATATTAAATATCTGTGAATATTACTTGAAGTAGTATCAAAATTGTCCACTTGAGGGCAATACTGTAAACTAATTTTCAGCATTCTGCTCTAAGCCAGACCCCCATGTCATATTAAAAGACATATTTCCTGGACAGTTGAGGGTCCAGTTTTGAAAAATATTTTTCTTTACTAATTTTTTCAAATGATTCATACATAAGAAAGAGAATTTCAGTGAAAGTTATAGTGACTTATACCACAGCAAGTTTAAACAACAGCAAACAGCTTCAATATATTATGTTTACTTTACTGAACAACTTGAAAATCACTTAAAATCATAGTTTCAGCTAAGGGTATATAGGGCTATGCACATACATCAGTCAATGAATTCAATCCAGGAGGTACCTGGCATATATTTTAGATGAGCAAATGGACAGTGAGCCAGAGGGGGGCACTTCAGCCCCCAACACAGAAGAACCTTCCCAGATGACATGCGATGAGGCACACTAAAGTCTACAAAAATGCATCCTTTGTTACGAACTGGGACCAGGTTGGGAAAGGCTAATGCCTGAGCAAAGGAGGTACTTTACAGTGTGTTAAACCTTGAGATAATTAGTCGTATATGAGTGTCTTACACAACAGCTTCTATAAAACAGAAAATTATTCATGGGTCAGCTTTTTGCTCAATACACATGCATAGTTGATTATATGAAGGCAATTATTGCACATGTTGACAAAGACCCCACCCTTAATTGGTACCATATGCAAAATAAAAATCCTCTATTTTATTATTAATTTTTCAAAGCACAGATGGTCTAAATAAAGGGTTTCCAAATTTCCTCAAGGAAATAAGGCTATTATGCAAGTCTCATATCAAAACATTTGTGTGGCAGAAAGCCATTTTCTCCCCTGCACTTCCTGCATCTTCCAACCAGGGCCCAAATCTAGAGTTGCACTTTTGCCACCCCTTCACCACACACAAAACCCTCATGCCAATTAAGGATTTAGTTTCTTTTGCTTTCTGAACTGAGATACTAAAATCCGCATAATCAAAAAAAAAAAAAGCAAACAAACAAACAATAACAACAACAACTACAAAAGCAGGCAGCTGGTGAGTGAAATGCACTTGAACTCCTACTGAACTTCCATTTGGCCAACACTTATTCAATTACAATAAGCAAATCTAAGTTGTAAAAATCATTTACAATAGTTTACTAACAAAGAAGCAGTGGAGAATGTAGTATTATTTAACTCATTAAAGTTATTTTTTTCTTTATGCAGTTTCTCTAAATCATTTGGTATCATTTGGTACCACATCTCCAGTCTTGGAAAATGTCTCCTTCACATATACCACATTCTGGTTACTTCTAGCAATGATAAAGGGTTGTTGTACATAGGAGATCAAATTTGAAACTCAACATACCGAGTTTGTGGTAGTAAAGTTGTAGCCAAGTCAACCACAGTTGTGGATCTATTTCTTATCAATAATGGTTTAATTACACTGATACAAGAAAATTTGCTTACCAGAGGCTTAGAAACACTGAGCAGATCTCCAAATTATTTTGCAACATTATTAAAAGCAGCACATCTACAATGGCAATAAGATTAAAACTATTCTTTTAATTTTAAAAGATTAATTCAGTCAGCTACTCTTGGGGAAAAACACATCAAACACTAGCAAATTTTTCCAGACCAAAGTGTCTTCTATAGGCATGATTAGTTCCCAGTGACACCAATAAGTATTCTGTCAATCACTGGAAGAACAGATCTTAAACATCCTTTCTGTCTTTTTCTAACTATTGACGTGTTGGAGCTTCACAATGTAACAATTTCCCTTCCTACACACTAGAGCTGGCAGAAACTGAACACTCAGAAGCATTCTGGACCAGATTCCTTGGCTGGTACAAATGCGCATAGGTCCACTAGATAGTTTGGGAGAGGAGATCGCTGTGCTGGCATTGTACATCTCACTGGCAACAAGTGATGGCTCCATGAAGTTTACTAGAAACTTGTTGTAATCTCATCTCAAAGGATATCCATGATTGAATTCAAGCCTTCTCCCAAGTATTCTCTCTAATGACTCCTGCCTGATGCCTTTGCACCAGGCACAGAGGAGTCTTTATGATTTTCCCAGTAGCGTTGTCTGGCCCTGAGTGAATTCCCAGTGTCTCACTTCTCCCAGAGACACCCTGAGTCCTCCCAGGCTCTTTACAGGGCACACTGTTTACGCTGAGAGACAGTCTTTTACACCCTGTTCTCCATCATTTTGTTGATTTGCATTTAAATTTCTTCATCGTTACAAATGTGCTTTCTGTGGTGCCTACTTGTTTGTGTATTTCTTGCCATTTTGACAAGTCTGTCTAAAGCTGTGGAAGATATAACACCACAGCAGCAGTAACCAGACTGGAACTACTGTAGACATGCTGTTGCTTCTATCTATTATTTTTATTGCTTCTTCAGCTGCCGAAGTGCTCTGTAAATGATGGCTGGCACCCCTTTCAGCAAACTTCCCTCAGCTGGAATTATTTTACAGAGCCCTATCACAATCACTAATGACTATCAGCCTTTAAAGTACTGTCTAGTTCAGATACGACAGTGATGCTGCTGGACACTGCGGTATTTTAACACACAAAATTATACTGAAATCCAAGGTTTGGAAGTGGGTGACCATTAGTCTTCCTAAACCTACATGGAGGAATTGCAAAATAATATATCTCCATGCGCTTCCACAGATTCTGAAGAGGGAAAGGAAGGTAAGTAGGTTTGTATCACCTAATTTTGGTCCTCTAGAATTTGTCATCTTCCTTAAGGTAGCCATAGCCCATGGAAGGAAGCAGACATTTCTAGCAGAAAAACCATTTCATTCCAAAAATAGTGTCTAAATTGAGTAGGATGTTTTATACTCTAGAGCTGCCTGTTTCTCCAATAACTAGAATTAGATAATGAGCTTAGACTAGGCATTTAACTTTCAGAGAGCTAAAACTGTAGAACATACCAAATGGTTAGCATCATCAAGAGTCCTGGCAGTGATGCCATAACACTCACACTGATTCAAAGACAAGATCTGCTCCAACTCCAAGAGAGTTATATGGGCAAAGTGCACCCATCCTCAGATGGCTGCTGCAGGAGTTGAGCTATGTCATCTCAAGAAATTGCTGCTACTTTGTGACTTTGTTCCTTGAAAAGCAAAGGAGCAGACACAGAACTGTAGATCCTTCACAAAGAGCTGCCGTGTTGCAAGGACAGTTCCTTGCTGAAAGAACAAAAGAATGGAAAGATAACATTGGAAATCCACAGGACTGCTGAGCAAACTAGACATGGAGAGACATGGTCTCTCCAGGCACTTGAACATGTCCAGAGTTAATCCATTGAAGGCACATATGAAACATCCTTCTTCATAAAACCTAGAGACCATGGGAAGCCACCCTTTGCACAGTATACTTCCTTCCCCTTATTTGGAAGTGCCCTGACCCTCAGCCATTCTGTTTTACTGCACCTAAAAAAGAAATCTAAACAAACCATCTCAAATATTTACTTTCCTTTTTTACAACAGTGTCAATATCCAGGCAAAAGATGTTACTACATCAGAGCACCCCTGCAGCTGTGCTTTAGAGAAAATTCCAAACTTGCAACTGCTGTCCAATGTCACCAATAAAAATTGGCTTTGAAGCAAATCCCAGGTCCCTTCACAACTCCCACTGCACAGGCCAGCTCTCCCCTCCTTCATGAACCAAACCCCATTTTTTCTGAGAAATGAAAGCTGTACATGAGGAGAACATTCACCATCAGCTCAGGACTGCAAATAAAGAAGGGAGGAAAGAGAAGACACATATTGCCTGGTTTTTTGTCTCTACTTTGCCTAAAAGAGTGCAAAAACTAGGAAACAAACCATTTTACCTTCACAGAAAAGTGCTTCTTCTGGGGTGGATGCCAGACAGTGGCAGTTGAATGAATGAATGCCCGCAAAGGTGTTAAGGATGTGACTAGCACATATGCTTTTATGATGACAGAAAGGTCTTGAGCTTTAAGGATGTCCTTGTGGTATGGTGAAGCAGTTACCTGATTCCTGGGAAGTAATAACAATACAGAGAATTAATGAAGTGCTTTTGCATCTCTGTTAGAAGGAAAATGAACTATAAAATAGTGAAATTAGTGGAGAAATTAATTTCCTTTTATCCCCAAGTTAGGTAAGACAGTAGATGAAACCAAGCAAGATGGAATCAAGCTTTATATCAAGTCTTTTTTGTTGCTTTCAGTATTTTTAATCTTAATTTCCATACATAAATATTAACTATGTTAGGAAGGAGTTATGGTTGAGCGTACTTATGGGTAAATGCATTGTGGGCATGTTGTGATTGTTGCAAAAGCAGTCATTACTAACCCAGGACATTCAGACTGAAGGTAAAAACATTAAAGAAATCCAAGCAGCTTAAATAACAGGAGTGTATAGTCAAGGTACACAAATTTAACACTGATTTATAGTGAAGTCAGAAAAATATATGGAAAGACTACACTATCATAAGCATTTTCTTCCGTGTAATACAAAGCCACAAACACTTGGTAATGAACACTTGTACTAAGGAAAGACATGAACTATGATTCCAAATATTATGAGAGACTATAACATGTAGGAATAGCCCATAATAAATCAGCTAATCATAAAAGAATTGTGCAAGCTAACTTAGTCTAGGAATTGACATGGCTCTCTAGATACTGGTCTACAATTCCCATAGTCTGCACAAAAAGAATCATCTATAGGAACAGGGAAGAAACAAACAAAACCAGGGGAAAAAAAATCAGTTTTCTAAAACCTCATTACATGGGGAAACTTGAGCTACATTTGGGAATATTCACAAGTGTGGTTATTACTCTGTCTATTAAAATCTCCGAATATCAATCTACCTCACAGCAAATGCAATGAGAGGATAAGTATACAAATTATGTGTCTCTAAGACTGTGATTAATGGTAAAAGAGGGACCTCACACCCTTCTCCCATTTTTGTGTAATCTTTGGCAAGACATGGCCTCTCCAGGCCTCAGTTTTGCCATCTGTTAAAGAGACTCTAATAGTATCTATGTTAAACAGACTTTTTTCTTTCCCTTGCAGAATGGTAGGGCGCCTGACCACAAAATTTGTGTGATACTGAAATATAGGAAGCCGCATTTCGACAGCTAGTTCTCAAGTACTTCCTAGTTCTTCACTTAATGGAAGGTCTCCTTGCAAAGGACTATATATGTGTGTCTGTAGTAGAGATAAGGCAGGGATGGGAACAGGAAACATCCCAGCCACTGTGAGACCTAAACATTCAGAGGTGTCTGTAGATCTGTATTTATCTGTCTAGGAGTCTAAATGCCCTCAACATGAAGGCTTAGTTGTTCACACACAAAGCATGTACAAGCTTGGCTATTACAGAAAAAAAAACATCATGCAGGTATAAAAAAAGATACAATACATCTAAGTGCTCCATCTGCTGTGGTTTCCGATCTCACTGCATTCTGCATCCCTGACTCCAAGCTAAATGCATTATAAAACACACACAGTTTCCAGGGGAAGGTATGATTAGCTTACAGCTGTGCACTGTTGGTTTGGCTCCACAAGTACTGCAGATGGGCAGTGTGTGTCTTGTCATTGCTTTTGCCGTCAGGGGTGACGTTGCTTGCAGTGCTGGCCCTTGATAGCCCACGCCGACTGGAGCACTCCGGGGTGGCAACCGGGAGCTGCAGGTCTGAAAAAATACCAAGGGGATGAGCAAGAAAGTCAGTAGACCACTGAAAACAGTGGTCATCTCCTGTTGTTAAGGAAAAAATGTGTAAAACACAGTAGGTAGAGAGGAGCTACCAGAATCAAAAATATAAAATAACAGATGCTTAGACTATATCCTTTTTGGAACTGCTAGCAGAGAGCTTTACACCCACCAAGCACCCCTTCCAGCTGCAAGCTCAAAGGCTTAGCTGCAGCTCCCACTTTATATGTAAGTGCATGAGTGTTGCATAAATAATAATAATAATAATAATAATACCCTTAGTCCTTCTTCTGAGTAGAAATCCTTTCTTTCTAAATATAGAATACCAAAACTTGTGTTTCTGACCCAGCCCTAATTACAATTAATGTGCATGAGAAATGCATTTGACTAAGGACCAAGGGACTTCACCACTGTAATCACACAGCTCACTAAATAACAACATATCCTTGTTTCTAGATTGACGGTTTAAGGCCACATTTTTTAGTTACTGAAATCTATGGAAGCCTTAGCTCTGCAACTGAATGCAGTGGGAGCAGGACTGATGTACCGCAGCCCTCAAGATTACTGAGGCATGTGAATACTAACAGCAATCAAAATATTGTGATGTGATATCAGTCAATGGGTGGTATGTATTTTCTGTTCTTACTGTACTTATAAAAAGGCACAGAGCTCTTATGTCATTATTTCATGCAGGGTGGTTTTCATTAACACTAATACACCTTACTTTTAGACATTTCAAATTCTTAAGTAATAGTCAGGGAAAAGTCAAGCTGTTCACATTATTCCCAAACCTCATCACTTATCTTTTTAATGACATACTGCACTGTGCTAATATTATGAAGTTATTTGTATGGCTTCTCTTTTAATGCATGTGCTCTCCACTTCAGTGCATGAAATGAAAAACAAAACTGAAGCTGTATTTCTGGTGATGAGCTGCAAGCAGCCATTCAAGGAAACGAACTATTCTTTTTCATACCGTTCCTGTTAAAATGACATTGTGATTGTCTATGTTTATCAGCTGTTCATCAGATCAGCTCAGTTCAGCCTTCCAAGCTCAACTGGGATCTAAAATTAATCTTGTCCTTTGCCTTACATGCACGATTTAGCAGGAGTAAAGGCTTTACTAATCAAAACCAGGCACTTATTAATATAGCACCTCATGTTCAGATTATACTCCCACTGGCATCTTTGTGCTGTGTTATGCATTATAACTGATTTGGACTTTGTAAGTGCCTACCTGTTTGCTGATGGTACAGAAACAAAACAGACTACTGTCTGCTTACTTGCCTGTGCAGTGATAACAGGAATAAGTGAGTAAACTCCCATTAAGTCATTTATTTAGCAAACTTGCTTCTGAATATGCACAGGGAGTGGACCTGCTAAATCAAGTGCTATTTTTTCCATATCCACCCTGTAAAGAAACAATGGCATTTCACTATGGCAATTTTCAATGTTCCCTCTGAACCTATCCTATGCACCATTTTAGTTACCTTACTGCAGTACCCATAGTAGCAAAATGGTATTCTTGGGCTTTGTCTTTAGGCAACAGAGAGAGAGAACAAGACCAGTCCTCAGAGAGCTAGGAGAAATACTGGTTCTGAACTGGTCTCTGAAATCATCTTTTTTTTCATTGACTATGCAAGAAAACTAAGCTATCTATTTGCAAGTGCAAATAATTCCTTTAGTATAAAGCTTGATCATACAGTTTTGGTGTTCAGACAAAAGCAGAATTACAAAAACATATACAGGCCCTCCATGATGCATGGCTGACTTCACAGACCTTTTTCTGATGCATGCTTACATTGGTAAAAAGGCAAGACACAGCTCCTCTAGGAGCCAAGCCTTCTTCCCCTCTAGCGTGGTACCATAACACATCCATCAGGAACAGCCTGGCAGAGTCACATTCTGGAGTTCAAATCTCACAGCCTATGTCTTCAATCAGCAAGACAGTGGTCTGCTGACCAAAAGCAGTATCAAAGTTACACAAAACCCAGTGAGGTGTACAGCAATCCAAGCTACCCCTTTGCCAATACTGCCTTGGGAGGCAGAAGAGAGACAGACTGTCCTAGCTTGATAGCTACAGCATGCAGCTGAAAGGAGGCAGAACTGTGGTTCGAGACCAAGCTCCCTATGACATATACATATTAAGCCGTAGGTGTGTAACAAAATTAACAGAACCATGGAAGGGACAAGAATAACATCATGGTCATTTTAACTAAAGCATTGCTGAAAAATGTGCATCTTTGACAAAATTTGGTTTTCAGATGATTTGACCGTGATGTTAAGAAAGCATAATTTTTGAAGTATAAATTTTATTTAAAAGAAAGACAATATTTCACTGAAAATAAGAACAGGGCAGCAGAGAAGGGTTGTTCAGCTTGTTACTTGTTCAGCTTGTTCAACAGAAAGTAAAGAGCATCTTTTCCTTTATAAATATAGTTTTAATTGTGTTGCTAAGGCAACAAGTAACCAATATGGTATTAACTCACAAGGCTGAGTTCAAAAATAATGAGATGATGTTTGTATTTTACCCTTTTTAAATTTACATCTTTTAACTCAGAATTTTAGCTGTTTGGGGGAAATATAAAAGAAGACTTTGACATTATTCACTAACCAGCGAACCATTTACTGTAGCAGGATATAAGAAAAATGGGTAGAGATGGATGAAAAACAGAAGTGTCCTAAAATTCTCAAACCACTGGGGAGAAGCTCCTTAGTGATGCCATAAGTCACTGTAAAAATGCTTTGACATAAGAAAAAAAGGGAAACCTGCCATCTCTTAAAAAAGAGAAGGTTAAACAAATTCAGGGCACTGGTTATTAACATACATTAACATAACCAGTGATCTAAAAAAGGGGCGATGTTCCTAAATTATTCCCCATTCTATAGACCATCCTGTTTGTATGGTGCCTTACACGCCTCTGTTAGGTTTCTGTTAGCATCCACCTGGGAGGGAGCCCATTACAAAGTGACTGGAAGAAGGAGAAAGGGAAATGAGACTGTCACAATGCACTTGCTCCTTTGAGATGACACACAGTTTGTATACCACCAGGCAGAACTAATGAGAGAGTGACAGCCCCTTACTTTGGCAAATCTACTCCTAGTAATCAATGAATACAATTAGCATAATAATAAAGAGACGTCAGTAGCTTTGAACACTCAGCTGCATCAGTTCTCATGGCAACTCTTCACCTACTGTTGCACTCAGAAACAGTAACAGTGTTTGTTAGAGCTGTAAATTTGTTAATCGACATTATCATCAATGAAAATTAGCCTGCAATGCCTTTACTATTTGTTGTAATTGACATGTTTTTCCATCTTGAAATTCTCCGCAAGCTGTTGTTAATTAACCAGTCCTTTCAAAGTATGTAAATAACACCAACGTTTTAAGTAACAATAACATTTTATAGTAGGAGAAGTGAGAGAGGCTCAGCAGCTGATATGCATCAGTCAGCTTGGGAAACCAAGTTAGAAATTACATGAGACCCAACATTGTAGTCTCCCGTCCAGATTACATTCCCTTTTTCAAATATCCTTATCTTAGTATGCATAATTTTTGTAGATCAGACCTTTAAGATCAAAAGGGAAAAAAAAAAAAAAGATGTAAAAGAACATTTTTCCTTTTAAAGTGGCTATAGAGTAATTAAAAGTCTATGCAATCTATTGTTTTTCCTGAGGAGAAGCTGTTGGCTTTGCCAAAAGTACCTCTTGCTGCTGCCATTTGTAATGATCCAGTATAAAGCAAAGGACCTAAGGCCAGGTACCTACTTTCACTTTGAAAAAAAAAATACTCATTGAAATTCTGGCTTGAAGAAGGCTTCTTATGCTGACATCTCTGAAATGGCATCATTGAAAACATTGACAAACAGCACCACTCACAAATCTCAACCTTAGAAGTCTCTTCTCTGTCTGCCTATGGTGTTCTCTGCAGTGCCATTTTGATGGGTAAGGAAGCCACTACAGATTCTCAGCTGAATTCACACATTAGCCCTCTAACCACAGCAATGGGTAAAACATATCTGAGTCATAGGAACAGCTGGGCGACATATGTGAATGAGAGGTATAAGATCCACCAAAGCAAGTCAACACCTCTAGATCAAAATTAAGTGCCCTTTTGTCACATGAACTGGTGGTAGATTTCGTTCTGTCAACTGCAATCTCTCAAAGTACCACAGAGTCAAACAGATCAGATGTCAGAGACAGCAGCTACACTGGTATCTAATGAGGCCTTTCAAACATCTTACACAGCAATGATTTCTTGCTCCCTCTCCCCCCATCTCCGGCTCCCAAGTTATTTACTTGTCTTTGGCTCAGATTTCTTAAGTGTAACGTGAGATTCAACCCATATGCAATAAAGAATAGCTGATTTAAGAGTTATAACATGTGTCTAAGCAAAAGGCTTACCAATAGCTAGAAGTACTTTTGGACGAATTGAGACTTTCTGGCACATAGCCAGGTCATTGTTTACAAGGCTGTGGCCACGTGGACTGACAGTAAATGGAAGGCTTAGGTCAGCTTGAACATGTGGTGATCTGCAAATGTAATGAATTCAACAGAAAATCCCACTGGCTGAACTAAGTGAGTACCCACTGGTTGAACTGAGTAACACTTAACTGAAAGAAAAGGAAACAAGGGACGAATAAGAATGTGCCCTCTTCTTTATCCTTTCCTTTTTATTATCCTTTGATGTTGCAAGGAGGGTTATGATATGGTTTTGCTTGTTATTTTTTTTTTTGCTTTGCTCAAGATCAAAGAGGCTATATTTTACACTCTTAAAACATGGAGCAAAAATCAGTTAAGATCATTGTCTGTGTGGGGAAAAGATAATTTTGTTTCTAAAATGCCCATCAACAGTCAGATCTATTAGAAACATTTCAAGAGTGATTAAGTGACCTTGAAAGCTCATGGTTGTGTAAGGAAGGACAAGGCTATAAACTGAATGAAACACAACTAAGATGCTGTGCTTTGTTCTGAGTCCATCATATAGTTCATTTCTTTCATATAGGACATTGTAAGCTCAGCACAATTATACTTGCAGTCTTCATCCAGTTGCTTTTCTTTTAAGCAGGGAAAACATCACTTTAAAACATGAAAGGGCATTAATCCTGGAGGTGTATGGGAGACTTTCCATCTGAAATCTTCTGAACACCTTCCTAGATTTTCACAGTGGCAGACTATGGACTATAGACTAGCAAGATCTTGAATTCTCTCACACGGGAAAAAAAGAGAGAATGGTAGTCATCTCACATCAGTTCTCAGCAGTTTCTGATACTGCACAATATTCAGAAAGGACTGATAACAGGTCATTTCTGTCTGCCTTTCAGGCTTGCTCTCTAAAATGTCTTCTCAGTGAGTTAGAAGACCTTCATATCGCTTCCTGTGCTGGGATCATCCATCTGTCCAACTGGTGAGGGCTTCTGGAGAACAAAGAACTTATTTCTGATACAGACTGGGCAAACTGCATTGCTACAAACTGGTCTTCTTCGGATATTTACAGCTGGGCAATTTTCCAGGCTTTGCAGGTTTGAAAGGTGTTAAACAGCTGCAAAGATTGCTTCACATCAGGAGATGCTTAAAAAGCTTTTGTAGAGTTTTAGGCAGACTCCTGAGCACACCCAGGACCAGGGGATTTTGATCAAAGCCTACTATCTAGTTCCTTTTGCTCGGTCATGTATAGCAACCTGCCCTAATCCATATAACCACAGAAGTGGTGACCATTAAAAGTGCATTTTTTCATTTTTCAGTGCTGATTTCAGAGAATGGATGATTTTAGCTGAACTACTGTCCTTACATGACTTGAGGTCATTCCAGGCTTGCCAGAGAAAGTAGACCTATTCCATTTAATTGCCTTCTGTTACCCATTTGACCTATCTGATGAAAAGACTCTGAAACTAAGATTAGTAGTTTCCTATGTCTTACACATTGTGCCTTGAGGTTGCTAAAGAAAGAGACCCTTTAACACTCAGAGTTTTATAACCCATGCATTTAGGAAAAGGTGCCTCTGAAACTCAAAGCAGGTGCTGAGAAGGAGGCTGGGGTAGTCCGGGCCCAAGTGAAGTCCTGGCAAAATTTATTTTGATTTCACATGAATGTGATTACTTGCTTAAACACTCTTGTGATGAATTTAACATGTGTTATAAGCTTCATCTGTGAAGTACACATTCCTGCAGGTTTGGTTTCCTGCTCACTACTGACTACTGACCTTGCTGTCCTTAAAAGGTTTTCATATTCAAAAAATGTAGAGATCCCTCCCTCTGTAATACATTTAATTAACTTCAAAGTAACCCACACCAAATATTTGGAATGGAGAAACTTCAAATTATTAGTAACTTCTCAAAATTTAAACAATGGCTATCTAAAATATGTTTATTATAGAAAAAAAAAGTTTTTAAGAAACCAGATCTAGATGGAAAGGAATTTAAACTGTGGGTTGGAATGCATGGCAATCCATGCTAAAAACACCTGTGAAGTTTAAGAGTTATAAAGACAACCAAATGATGGCACATCATTTTTAAATGTCTGTGTTGTTTATTTTCCCCAATAAAAACATCAGCAAACACAGCTTCAGTTTAGATTAATCATTTACCATGTTTGTTGCTTCTCTGATTTGGCAGATGCATTGAAAAGAGTATGTTTTAAATGCAATGTTTGCTTCTTCATTCCTAAAGCATTCTCACAGTTAAAAGATAAGGATTTTTCAATATTTTCCAGAAGGGCTTCTTCTGTGTGCACCCTTCATACCAGAACTTAAGTTTACAGATAAGCTGTAAAACTCTGGAAAAGTATCTCAATGAAAATGCTGTCTGACTGTCGTGTGATTAGAGCCACAGCTACGATTCTGTACTAGTAATACAGTAGAAGATAGAATAGTATATGAGTAAAGGCTAAGTAATTACATTCATTTAGCTGTTTTTCTTCTTTTCAGTCTCCTCATATTTGCTGTTATTGCAGAAATATATTTTTTGTCCTAGCTGAGATCTGACCATGTAGTAAAATACAGAAAATCCTGCTGCAAGTAGTTTATAATCAAACTAACTCAGAAGAGACAGATGCTGGTTTTGTTGGCTGTTATCAAGGCTCTTAGCAACTTCAGTAGCAAAATGGTAATAGGCACAAAACTGATCACAGCTTATGTGCAGACATTTTTAGGGGCCAGCTGGCAAAATAAATGGATCCCCCTATAGAGAAGCATGTTTCTGTCACAGAGGTGATAAATTATTAAAACAGAAAATAAATTTAATCTATAATTTCTCTCTTACAGAGTTGCCCCATAGGGTTTCCTGGATCCAAAGACAAACATCCAAAGGGGTGACAGTCAGCTGCAGCGGTTGTAAGCAGAGCATTGAAGGCTCACTGCAGCTGGCCAGCACTTGCTGCCAGCTACCAACGAGAGCCCTGGGACAGTGGCAGAGGAGGAATGCTGCTCTCACCCACAGTCTCAGTTACTTATGTCAGACAGCAACACCATCCTGTCCAAAGAGAGTAGAAAATAAAAGCAAGTAACAGCCCTGCCACTCTGTGTTGACTGTTGGCTAATGAGGAGGCCAGCATTAAAGGTGTGATGGGCTCTGTGGCTGTACTCTCCCCTTGCTTCCTCTCCTCACCTCATTACCTTATCTGCTGACCCAGAGTAACCCAGGGGCCAGGCAGGGCAGATTGGCCAGGCAAGGGGAGAAGAAAGCTCAAGGAGGTTAGCTCCTCAGCGAGCACCAGGCACTTATCACATAGTGAGAGCACAGCCACACAGCTGGACTATCTTGGCTCCCCCTCCCACCCAATTTCATTAGGGTCATGTCTATCCCAAAACCTCCTGTGTGATTAACACTGTTGGCTAGCCCCACAGGCGATCAAGGGAGCATGCAAGGCTCATGGACACTCGTAAAATCTCTGCACTAGTGACACTAATAAAAGGAACCCAGAAGGGAGGCATACATCAAAAGTATTACTTTAAAAAGAATCAGTGATCTGGATGGGTAGAGAAAACAGCTATGCATGGCACAGGCCGGGCCCTGGAAGAGGTGAAGCAAGACAAGTGCTTATGTGGAAAGACAGACTACTCTGGATCACTTAGGGAACAGGAAAACCAAGGAGACTGTGACTGTTTCAATGCTGTAAGCATTGCCACCACTTTTCTAGCCAAAACCTATCAAAGACAGTAATTGTTGTGCATACATCTGGATGTCTTTTCTGAGCCCTAAACTAAGGCTGTGCCATAGGGTTTCTGTTCACATAGTGGACCTCAGTCCTTCCCATCTCTCAGATTAGAGCAGTTCCAGGAGTCAACCAAGCCCAGTCCTGACCGCACCTGCAGTGAAGTTGGGGCACCTGAAATCCCTTTGCCAGTCATTGTCCAACCTCAGAGAGTTTCTAGGTTTGGGCTGTTTACAGGAAAGTTTTATTCATGGAATCCTGCAACAGCTGCATATTTTGCTGACCTGAGCAATAAATGCCAGGAGAACTTCCTTGGTCGTTCAGTAGCCATGCCAGAACTTCCTCGTGGCCCTAGTCCTGTATAACAACCAGACATCAGGCACTTGACTAAAAACCGGGCCAAATGCACTGCAAAACCAGGAGTGAAACCAATCTTCTCAAACTGAGCAGCAAACATTTATCAGTCACCTCCATACTGGATTTTAGGATTCATGACCATTCTTACGCCTCATCAAAAAATCACTGCCAAGTGTCCATCCTCCAGCGACTGCTTTCATCTCTTTCCTTCTCTTATTCAATCCTATTTATCCATACACATCACACAGTTTTTGTCTTTTTTTTCTCCTCTAAACTAATCTTCTTCCAGTTTGACTTCCCTATATCCATAATTTATTTTTCCTGTATGCTTAGAAGTAATCTGAATTTTCAGACTGATGAAAAGGTTTTGCATTAAAGAGATGAAGGAAAGAAACAAGCACTGACCCAATTATTTTCTACAACTGTTTTTCTTTACAGCAGCCAAGTTGATATAACAGAGATATGTGAAGGGTCACATTCTCTTAAATATAAAACCTAGCAGTTTAATAGTTGCACAATAAAAAACACAATGGTCTAGAAATATCAACAGATAGAATAACATCTTAAAAAAATAACCTTTACCCTAGTACCCACTTCTTATCAATATCAACACCGTCATACCCATGGTAAGTCCAGTAATCCCTTCCTCTCAGCCCTGCTGCCTGATATTCTTTTGTATGACTTAGTGTGTCCTTAATTAGATCACATAATTCTTAGAGCAGCAACTTTGTGTTTTCACTTTTACAGGAAATTGCTTGGCTCCTTGGGGGTGACTAAATGACAAACACAGTAATAACAAACCAACTGATCCTCTTCAACAGGAATTACAGAGAAGCCCTGTTGACTCAAACACACAAGAGTGAAAATAAGTGACTGATTTGAAAGGAAACAAACTCTTATGTGGAGGAAATACTGACAAAAGCTGTTCTTTCCTCAAATAATTTTAAAATGGAGGATGAAACAAATCCTAATAATTGGCGACTTTACTGTTGTTGGGAAGAAAAGTCTTTTAGAGGATGCAAGCAAAAGAAAGAAGTGAAAGGAGCTGACTATATCACATGAATGAAAGGGGAAGGATAGTATCTGGCTCTACAGAGATGTTTGCTTTGACTTATGCCTTTTGTCCCCTTAACCGTTACACTGAAATCAAATGATTTAGCCTTCTGATTCTAACGTCACCTTCTGTAGGTGAATTTCACTCATAGTAAACTAGATGTCACACATACAGTGATACTGACTAGGATTCATCTCTGAATTAAGACACTCTCACTTTGAGGTCTGGTCTATACAAAGATGACTCCCTCTGTGCCAGAGTCTATGTTCCCATTCCTGTCCATGGATGTTAGTGTAGACTATACAGTCAGCGCAGAGCTATACAGCGAACCCTAAATTACGCTGGAATTAAATATTCTCTTGGACAGCACTGACTCTAAATTGTACTTCTGTTAATTTGGGGAGCTTAGATACCAAGTGTTAGATTCAGTTGCCAACACATAGACATCTATTGCTATCTATTGATATCTGCCTGAGCCTCTAGCTGCTGGTCCAGGAAGACATAGGTTCTGTGCCAAACCTGCCCATCCTACTGGGTGGCCTAGATTCCCCATGGTGTCTCAAGTGGCATGAGACTCTTGCAGTGAAACAGCTGCCTTAGCCCCTAGGGCTCATGCTGATGTGGAGACAGCTAGATTTAAGAGATGGATTTCTTTCTACTTTAAAACACTGCAGCTACTTTTGATTCAAAATCTCTTTTACTGATAACTGAGAGGTGAGGAGTAAGCCTTTTTCCATCTGACAGTACTTCAGCAGATGGCTAGAGTAACCCTCTGTTACTGGGTGGGAAGGGCTGTCAGACCCCTGCTGCTGAGCGCACAAAACTAGCTTCATTTCAATGGGACTTGAGGATCAGTTAGATTTCTCTTTGCCAGGAAAGCACCAATAATATAAGTATGGAATAAGATGCTTACATCTTACCTAAAAAAGAGAGAACACCAAACAGTTTAACACACCACATACACATAGTGGCTTGTACCACCGTTTATGGACAGCAGAGCATATTTTAAGGGGAAATCTCAGTGTGTGGTGAGTGCCTCTTCTGTTTGTGGTTTTGTGGTAGCAAAATAATAAAACTATTGCAATTATCTTTCTCCAAGTAGTAACCAGTTGTTTTTTTTTTTTTTTTTTTAAAAAGCAGTCTGTTACAGCTTGAGTAGGAACAATTAATTTCTTAAGTCCTTAGAAATTTTTAGAAATTTTTAGAGATTTCAATTTCTTAAGTCCTTTGAAATTTTCAGAAATCTGCTCAGGTTTGTCCAAAACTGGTACTGTATCAGAATACTTTCTCATTCACGTTCCACTGCAAGGGACCCAAAGCAGCAGAGGCATCACTGAAGACATGCTTAAAACTCATGCCAAAACAGAGTATATCTCTTACCTGGTGTAATATAACTTCACTATAAAGAACTCTCATGGGACCTGGACATTATACTGTTCATTATACTGCATGTTCCTTATGATCAGTTTTGACAATTGACTGCACCAGGAAATTAGGAAATGTCCAGTTTAAAGTGACACTCAACATACAGTTCTTTAATGAGAACACTTGACATAACTGTTAAATATCGATCGATCTTTAAATGAAACAGTAAAAAAATTAAAAGGGAAAAATATGGTATTAGGCTAGGAACCTTCTACCTTAACTTTATCTGAGCATCCAAAGGTGAGACTTTTAATCTAGGCTACTTGCCTAGGCTCCGTTTACCATCCGTGGTGAGAAGGAATTGGTGATACATACCTCCAGGGTGTAATTCAACCAACCTACTTCAAACATACAGTTTAGGATAAAATGAAGCAGTCTTTAAAGGTACCCTCTCTCTCCACTGACTTTAGAGGAAGGCTAGAAAACTGGTGCAGAAGATACCTAACTTCTAAATGAGATGTGATGAATCCTTCCCATATGTGCTAAATATAGCATATACATACATATATATATATATATATATATATTATATATATATATATAAAAGGAGAAGAAGGCAAGGCAAGGAAATCAGACTGACCAATCTTATATATATATGTCTGCCAAACAAGGCTAAATACTAATGGAATAAATGTGGGGTTGATTGTTACTGGATTTAAAAAATAAAAAAAATCAAAAATCAAAAAAAAAATCAAGCAAAGTTTATATAGTGAAGACAGATCATAAATCCAAAATAGCTTTGATGCTGGATATTTAGTGATGCAACTGAGACCAGAATGTGTCCCTCTGTAGTTTAAATAGATTTAATATGGTGCACAACAGTTTTGTCCAGTTTCTATCTGAAGCTGAATTTCACCCATAGTAAATTAGAAATCTCTGGCAACTGGCCCATAACCTTTAAACTTTTCTGGTTGATGATTCTGGTGGGTGGCATCCCTGCTCATGGCAGGGGGGTTGGAATTAGATGACCTTTAATGTCCCTTCCAACCCAAACCATTCTGTGATTCTATGATGTTAATACATTTTATCAGTAAAACTAAGCCAGTAAAACTGGCTTTTTATCAGTAAAATATATCTGGACTGGAACCAAACTCCAACACTTACTCATTCTCCATGCCTCAACATTTTTATAAAGCTGAACAAACATATTACGTTGAACCCAGGGCTTTGAAGTGTAAACACCAATACACTATATTAAGACAAAATAGTCCAAAAATAAGACACTTATAGCCAAATTATTTCTGCAGTATGCAGTGGTTAAACAATGCAATGTTTTTACCTGAAAAGGTACTGCATAACTGCAATTTGTATTTAAGTGGTGTCTGAAATGGATTATCATTCTTGTTTCATTTTTACTTTCTTTCTTCTTACTTGTTTTACTTTTTTTTCTATGCATTCATGGCAAAAATACGAAAGAATTACAAGTCTGACAGTCTCATTTCAGAGACTTACTTTGATGACTACTAAAAGACCTTCACCACATACGCATATTTGAAGAAATTAAGTTACCTGAAAAGGCTTTTGTTATCTGGCACAATCCCTCTTTTCTGCAAAGGAAACGCTGAATTTCTGGAAGTAGGTTTACCTGAACATAAAAAGAGAAGCTTTAATGATTTCATTCAGAAAACAGCATTTTTTATTATTATTATTATTTTTTTTTTTTTCTGGATCTTTCAATGGTTTTATATGTAATTTATCAGGGACTCTTCATGCACAAAAATCCTGTCAATGTTACTACTTTGCCATCCCTGCAACATGGGATAATAAATTTAAAGTATGGGCTCTTCCCCCATGGCCATCACACAATAAAATTTCAGACATGTCTCTCCTCCTGGTTGCTGAGTTTTCGCCCCTTCCCTTCCCTCCCTTTTAGTTTCTTCAACTTCTCTGTCTTCTGCTGATTATCAATCACTGTCTCTCATTGCACAGAAATAGCTTATGCCTCTTGAATTTCTGTGCTTGGGAACAGTGGTAAGCTGACATAACGAAGCCATATCCAGGCTCTGCAACAAAGAACTGTGTTGCACTGTGGTATGGACATGTTGGCAGCGAGTAATGTTAGTCCAATATTTAAAGTTATCCAGAGATATGGGCCATCTGGTTTAAGTCCCTGCTATGTTGCAGACTTCCTGATGGAACTTGGACAATTCCTTTGATCACCTTATGTCTCAGTTATCCATGTGTGAAACTTCTGGACATTGCAGCGTGCTGCAAGGATTATTATATAAGGATCAGATACAGTAGTATGCATAGAACAAGCAAAAAGCAGTTTGCAGAAACCTGAGAGGTTTTATGATCTGAGACCTGAAATCAAAGCATCTGTGTTTTTAGCAAACTGGAACTGCTGTAAAAATTTCATTTTGGATACACTGAGATAGCACACCCTGTCTGAGGGAACCCATTGTACACACTCCTAGCTCTGACTTCAATGGATATGCAGTGGTTTTTTGGATACTGATGAACTTAATACCCAAACTAAATGCCTTTTAAAAGTAGATCTATTTCTCCCAGTCTCTCAGGTCAGAGTCTTGCTGTTATTATCTATGTCATTTTACTTGAATCAAAAGACAAAATGTGTCTATAATTTGGTTTCACCTTTTTTTCAAAGATGTCAGTTTAAGTCACACATATTTTCACTAACAGGCCAGGTGTTTGTTTAGACATCTGCATATCTGAGTAACCTAAATTGTACCCACAATATGGTCAAGTGAAAAAAAAAAAAAGCATTCCTGAAAATACGAAGAATTATTGGCACAATTGATCCTTCGGACTGTGAGTAAACTGATTACTGTGCCAGAGCAAAGAACTCTCATGAAGGCCTTGGAGGATGACATGGTCCAGCTCAAACATTATCAGTTGTAGGTGCACTGTCACAGTTTGAGTAGGTGCCTGAATTGTGTTTACAAGTAGCAATTGTGTAAGATAAAACTCAGGAGTGATACAGACTGTGAAGCCTAAATTAGTCCAGCTTTATCTTCTGCCTGTGCTATTATTCTAAAATATTGCATGCATTTGCTAATTGTTTCTCCTCATTTCTAAATTTTCTTTTTCAAATGGAGTACTTGTTTAAATTTCATTTGACTTCTTTAGATGCTTTTGCTGCCTGACATTCTGGTTGAGGGCAGCCAAGAATGAAGTTCAAGCTAAAGAAGAGCAAAGCAAAACTTGACACTCAGTTGTAACAATTTTCATTTGATTTACAATGAAATGCTTACATTCAAAATAACATACTATGTCCAAATGAGAAACTGCTTTTGATCTCTGGATGAGATATAAAGAATGAAATCTTGGTATGTGACAAGCATTTTTTCAGTAGATAGGAACTTGAAAAAACTATTTTATAGCTGTTCAACCATGCTGATGCATTGTAAAATGAACATCAGATACATTTCTTTTTGTGAGTGGGTGCTGAAAATTTGGGCTAGCCCTGGGCCCTCATTCCCACAAAGGATAATACAATAATTTCATACCTTTTGGAATAACTCTAGATGATGCAAGTCATCTCTTTGAATGCAGCTAGTACCATCATTTTTTCTGGAAGATAAGCAGATCAGAAGATCCCAAGGACTTATGCCACCTAACAGGAATGAAAAGAAGCATACTGAGAAGGAAAATATCATGCAATTTCTGTTTGAACAAAAGAAACTTAGAGCAGAATCCTGAGGAACAGCAAACTGTTGGTGTGCTAAGTACATGAACAGCTACAGGTGGCAGAGGGGAAAATGACATTTTCACTATCAAGCTTTGGATATATATATAGGTATTTCACAGTTGGCACCTCCTGTTACATCTGAGGCAATTATTGATGACTACTGATGTCCGGTCCCCTGATGTCTGACCTGAGATTATAGAAATCAGCTGTTTAGCATTCAGAAATTAAAAAGTTCTATAATACGGTGTTGCTTTAATCTGTTCTTTTACCCAAACTCCTCAATGCACACATTTATAACATATATGCACAAAATTTTGGGGGCGAAGCTGACCTGTGAGACCATGGGATTGTATTTTCAGGAAATGAGCAACACTGGAGTCAGAGATGACTGCCTGAAGGAGAGGCAAAACTAATTAATTTTACCAATTAAAACATCGTTTATAGGCTAGATACAAACAGCTCTTGGAGCCTGTCCATACTGCAGTGTGTGATGTGGTGTAGAAAAGCCAATGTAGCTTGAAGCTAGCTTGGTCAGCTCCCTGAAGTGGTTATTTTTTTTTCTTCTGTATACAGCCTTCATAATCTCAACTAGTTAGAGATGGTGGAATTTCTAAAAATATTAACAGAATCACTATATCTCTTGAGGATGCCACAAATATATTAAGTAAATTGTAAATCATTTCAGTGACAGGATGACAATTATAAATAAAAAACTTCCAAACAGAAAGGGAAGCCAAAGAAGCTGTAAAGCAGGGTACAGCATTTGGTCACAGCTCTCTACAAGGCAGCTATTATAGTGATTAATTGATAGGTTATTTTTCCTAAGGCTGGGAGGATTATATGCATTTTATTTAATTTCTAAGATATCTATTTGTGATACCTTCCTAATTTTATACCTCTTAATTTGGACCTAGAGAGATTTATTTGGCTGATTTCCCTCTCCAAAATGTATTTTTTTTCCTATCCCAATCACAGTGACAAACACAAAACTGGGTGAAGATTTCACTTAAGGAGAGTTAACACTCAATTTACACTAAGTACAGTAATGAACTCATGGTTCAGAGTGAGTCCAGGATTATGGAAGTAGCCATCACATTTTAATATTTATAAGCAGTGCTACAAAGCTGAAGAACTGAATTTTAGGTACATCGCATCCATTACTGTAAAGAATTCTTCAATTTCACATTACAAGAACTAGTATTATGGTACAAAAATAATTAAGGTATGTGAAATTTAGGCACGGCAGATTCACTACATACTCCTTTGTGAAAGAAACATACACAAAACTGCAGGTTGATAAAAATGGCATAGAATGAAAATAAAGCATTGAAAAACCATACAAGCTAATACTTCATTTCAGTGCAAAAGATTGACAGTGTTAATGACCTACTCGATGGTCCTAACAAGGTATGTAATTATCAGATAAGCAAGACATTATGCTTTTGACTAGTAAACACCTTTGAATAAATCATTATGATTACATACAAAGCACAATATCTAGCAGTGTGCAAAGTGAAAGGGTGCTGGAGGGAACTCTATTTCTCAGAAGTAGTTCACTTCCTTCCCATGTTTATTGCTACACATCCTGGCCAGGGATGAATTTGATCCCTGACTCCAAAGGATACGCTGCACTGTGTATCATTTGCTCTTAGGACACAGCGGAGTGATCAATACGAGTGCACCAAAGAAAACAAAAGGAAAAAGAGCCCTCTGACCTAGCTTATTTCTGAACCAGTGCCCAGGACGTAGAACAGATAGCTGTTAAGAACAATTTTTCAGGATGGGTTGAATGCCTGCCACTATTTGTGTTTTCTATTTAGAGTAGTTAGACATCTAGCCAGTTACTTCAGTACAGAACAATCAGAACTGAAACATGCCTATTTTTAGAAAGCAGGAGACTTCCTATTAGAAAAACAGTGTGTACCTAGTGCTGTCTCCTAGACTCAGGCTGACAGAGCACTTGGACTTCTATTTAAATGTATATCAATACATTTCTAATGAACTGCACCCAAAAAAAATGTTCTTGGAAAACAAAACTGAGAGAAGCATGTGTTATAACAGTTATTTAGTTCTGGAACAGACCCTTCCATGAAACAAGCTTAGACATTGCCTGTCATTTCTCACACAGTTTAACTTTTATTGGAAAATGAACATCTATGATCAAGAGACCATAAGTCTGTCTCCCTTCTATAAATTTTACAATTATAAAACTACATCTAAGCAAAAAAGTGCTAGCATTATTATTAGTATTCCGGTAACACCAAATGGCCCAGACAAAGGATCCCCAGGTGCCAGGCACTGTAGTTTATCACAGAAGATCCTTTTCACAGAAATTACTTCTAAAGGAAAGCAAGATACATTGTGTGAGCTAGAACAGTCTACAATGAAAGAGAAAGGAAGAACAGAAGTGACACTAATAATACAAGACATCTGCATGGAAAATCTCATGTTTTTTACAGAAGGTGAAACATTTTTTTTTTTAATGAATAATAATTGCCATATTATTCCATCTTCAATGTACACGGTGTTTTGATGATTTCCCACAGACTTCATATCAGAAGTGGGCTTTGAGAGGACATTTGAAGTTGAGCATTAAAATGGCTGCTTTGTTTCTGAATAATTTAAGTACTAACAATTCACATGAAGGTTTTTCCACATGAGGGGTTTTGCCTACAGTTATTGAAATGTCTTTTGCTTTGTTCAGTAAACCAGTGGAGCTCAGCATGCAGTAGCAGTAGATCAGTTAAAGAGTATGACATCCCACTTCATGGTGATGATCTCTACTGCCTTGTATTACTTTCCATTTGCAGTGGACAAGCAGAAGAATGGTAACTTCTTAAGAATTTGCAATGGTCTGTTCATCCCTTCTCTGAGCATCTTTTTGAACCAAAATTTTTGAGTTCAGCCTGTTAATGAAGGCCTTGCCTACACAAGTAATGTTCATCCACAGAATTACATCTTACTATACAGGTAAAGTGATCCTAATGTGGATTTGGCTTATGCTGGCAGCATGATATGATGCTTGGGAACCACAATGTAAGAAGGACATAAAACTGTTAGAAAGTGTCCAAAGGAGGACTACAAAGATCACGAAGGGTCTGGAGGGGAAGATGTATGAGGAAGGGCTGAAGTTTGTTCAGCCCAGAGAAGAGGAGGCTGAGGGCAGGCCTCATGGTGGCCTGCAGCTTCCTCACGAGGGGAACGGAGGGGCAGGGGCTGATCTCTGCTCTCTGGTGACAGCGACAGGCCCCGAGGGAATGGCATGGAGCTGTGACAGGGGAGGGTCAGGCTGGATGTCAGGAAAAGGTTCTTCACTGAGAGGGTGGTCGGGCACTGGAACAGGCTCCCCAGGGAAGTGGTCACAGCACCGAGCTGCAGGAGTTCAAGAAGCATTTGGACAGTGCTCTCAGACATAGGGTTTGTTTTTTGGGTGGTCCTGTGTGGAGCCAGGAGTTGGACTCGATGATCCTTGTGGGTCCTTTCCACCTCAGGATATTCTATGATTCAATGATTCTATTCATCCATCTTTTGCCAGCTCTTTCCTCCTGTCCTCCAAGTTACACAAATGATACTAGTAAGACTTTAATTTTGCCAATATAACTATATATATATGAGAATCCTCTCCCAGGCAGGGTTAGTATCACAAAGAGATCATGCTTTCTGAGGCTTTCAACTGACATAGGAAAAGTAAAGGTAGATCTGTCCTACAGAGCCAGATCTAAACATGTGCACAGAACTGATGTACGAGCTGCAGCATCATTTTACATAGTTACATTTGTGTAACTTTAAGTGGAGGCTGAGCCTGGAAATTGTCCAACTACAACTCAGCAACAAACCCAGCAAGACCATAAAATCCTGAATTTTCAATAGAAGTGACAGAGCAACTTACTGGTTGAAATGGAAACTTAAAAGAATCAGTAGCCAAATGTGGCAGTCTTTGTAGGTCTGTCTTGCAGTTCCAGCTTAGAAAGTGTTTGTGTACCTGAGATGCACATCTCATGTATACCTGAGAACATCACCCTGAGTTGCTAGTCCAAGAACCAGTAGCACAGTATTCTGTAAGATACCAATCCACTGTGACCACCTTTAATTACTCTTCTGAATGAGTCAAAGTACATGCTATATAATTCAAACAGCAATAAGTTTGAATTTAAAATCAGTATAATGTACAAATTAAAATTTTCATCAAGGTACTATTGTTTTCATTGGCTTTTGCTCTGGCGTGTTACTTGGAAAAATTAAAATGGTTAATTTGGAAAAATAACTTAAAAGATAATATAGGAGAAAAAAAAACATGTTTTTACTATCAGTGGAAATAGCAATGCAGAGACCAATACAAACATTTAGCTTTCCTAAAAAAAATATTCTGCAGAGAGTTTTTTGTCTTCTGATGTCATAAATCAAAGTGAACAGAAATAAAATGAGGATTTAGTGGGGTTTAAACTTAAAGCATACACATTTTACAGATCAACTTCAAGAATTTCTGGAGGTGAAAGCAGATTTCTAAAACAAAGCAATCTTATTCTTAACTTTGAAATTACAACATTATCTCCACAAGCTATGGCATTGGAGGCTGAATTTTGAAGGAAACCTGTTAAATGCATGCTAAAAACTCCATGGAGTTTTTAATCTTTTATGTGTACAAACAGAAAAATATTCTTTGATTCAATCAAGTGAATAAGTTTCATCTCAATACCATAGCTCGTAATTTCATATTTTAGTGTTAAGGTCCCCATCCTGAATTTTGAAATGAATGAACTTTGAAAAGCAAATACATTTTTCATACTTTATATTCATCTTTCTGTACTTCGTTCAAGCTGGGAAATGAAAAGGCCAGTCAGCTTTATTTTTCTTTTAGTTTCTAGTCTATTTACAATTTTTTACTCTCTTCCCACCATCACTATTAAAAATAATCAATTTATAAGCACTACAGGATAATAGGATGATAAGAAACAGCCAACATTGGTTTGTCAAGAACACATCACGTAAAGCCAGTTTAATTTCTTCTGACAGAGTAACTGATTTAGTGAAGAAAGAGGAAATAGGAGCAATGAAACAGCTTGATTTCTATAAGTCTTTTGACACTGTTTCCACATAACATAACTATAAGGTGAGTGCATAGCTATCTGAAAAAATGAACTCTCCACCGTCACAGTGGATATTTTTGGAGCAGAACTTCAAAAGATTCTCCACTGTACACTCAGTTGTGTTCAAGTTTTTCATTAACAAATTGAATGATGGACTAGCAAGTGTATTTATAAATAGCAAATGACACCAGATTTAGAGGAAGAATAAGCACTTTGGAAGACACGATGAGAATTCAAAATGACTTTGATAAATGGTCTGAATTCAACCTGAGGAAATTCAAAACAAGTTCAAAGTGCCATAAGCTAGAAGGAGAAATCAGATAGACAGATACAAATGGCCAGAGAGCACTACTACAGAAAAGGGCCAGATTCATAAACTGCATATGAATCAACAATATAATACTGTTGTAAAAAAAGACAAATAACCTTTGAGTTGTTGGTAAAGATTTATGGGAACTGAAAGAGCTGAATTTCCCCCCTTAGAATTGCAGTCTGAATTTATTCCATGTCACACAGAGTTCTAAATAATAGGGACCTTTTCATTATAGTTGTAACCTTGCAGATATCACCAGCTGCAACCAAACCTGGGTATGAGTGCTACATACAGGAAACACGAGGTGATCATTCAACTCCAGTTGGTATTGGTCATGTCCCACCAGTAACACTGTTTCCCAGATTAGGAAAACATGGTTTCAGTGGAGGGTTACAAGAAGGACATGTGTTTTGGAACACCTTGTACTGGGTCTGGCTGGGATGGAGTTAATCTTCCTAGCAGCCAGTATGGTGTGGCATTTTAAATATGTGCTAAAACACCGTGGAAAACACACCAATGTTTTAGCTGCTGCTGAGCAGTGCTTGCAGTGTGTCAGCACCTTCGCCATTTCTCACTTTGAATCTCAGCGAGGAGGCTGGGGCTGGGCAAGAGGCTGGGAGGGGACACAGCTGGGACAGCTGGCCCCAGCTGACCGAAGGGATGTCCCATACCACATAACCTCCAGTCTCTGAGCAATGGCTGGGCATCAGTCTCCTTGTGGGAGGTGGCGAGTGATTGCCTTTGCAAACATTTTACCTCCCCACCACCACCACCCATTTTTCCCTTCACTTATTAAACTGTCTTTATCTTGCTTTTGCTCTTCTGATTGACTCCCCCGTTCTGCTGTAGTGGGAGTGAGTGAGTGGCTGGTGGGTGCTTAGTTGCTGGCTGTAGTCAACCCATCACAAGCTTGAACAATGACGAAGATCAAAATAATTTTGATTTTTTTGGATGTTTTCTCTAAAACAAGGTGAAGGTGACAGGAGATGCCTTTCCCATAGAATAAATTTTTACCTACCTGAAATCAATTTTCCTTTTTAATTCACAGTAAATATTACATAAAGAAAAGTTTCTAACTGCAAGAATGAAGCACTGGAATAATTTGCTTTAGGTGGCTATAGGACTCCTGCCAAGGGAAATCCTGAGATTTATACATGACATATTTTTAAAAGAATCTCCCTTCTGCTCTATTTGAAACATATTTCTAGGCAGTATGGACTTGAAGAGGTTTTCAGAAAGAGGTATTCTTTCAGGTTCTAAAATAGTAAACAATTCAAATATATGTTTGGCATGTTGAAATCCCGATCTTTAAGAAAAAAATACTATGAATGCAAGTTTTAGCCTCAAGTATCACGGCTCCTCATAGTCTGTAGAGGAAGAAAAAGCCAAACTCCTCTGCTCCTGCACAGTCAGGGAGCACAGATTGAACTGAGTTTGGTGAGGAAGCACTTATTAAGGAAGTAGCTGTTTGTGCGCAAATCCAGGTTAAAAAGTGACAGAGCAAAATATCTTACAAAGCAGGCTTTAGCCCTGCAATATAACCAGTTTATAGGGAGCCAACAGTTTGCTAGTCAAGAGTGTAGAGTGGAAGAGCTACCAGATGTCTGAAAGACAGAATTACAGCCTTGTTGCCTGGCTCTGGATACTGGGCTGGATTTTATGTCTCCCAGCACAGCATATATTTATGCCTTACAGGGCAGCAGCATTAGGCAGGCTGTGTGATGGGTTCGGGGGATGTGGGAATTCCACACTTCTGATGATCTGAGCTTAACTGAGAGCGCTCCAGGGGAAGATATCATTTGAAGCCTATTTCTGGTTATGGCAGCTCGGCTGTCTCACTTGTGTAAAGATCAGAATGCTGCTTGTTAGACTGAATGCTTTCTCTTTGTTAATGATTTGGCCTTTGGAAAGCTTTTAGTACCACTCTTTTGTGTGTAGGGCTTTTCCTAAAGGAATGTCTTATGCCTAGGTGTGCAGGAATTAAAGTAGTTATTTGAGGTATTTATTTTTTTCATTTAATGTGGCTCTTGCTAGTCATGAGCTACTACCAATTTAAACTCACTACTGCCACAATGAAGAAATGATCACTGATAAATGAAGACAGTGTAGGAAAAGATGGTGACGTTTCTGATATTTTCTGAACTGTTCTGCAAGGCAGCTGTTCATCTGTCCATGTGTAAAGGTCTCACTCTTTCACGCAGCGTGCTCCATGCTACTTGTTGAGACTGACTGTACTCTTCCATAATGCACAGTCCTGCCCAGTAACCATCTGATTAACTAGTCAAATTAGGCTGAAATCTTTTGGCATATTAATTACAGTGAGTATTAGAAGTGTAAAAAAAAAACACTCTATGTATGAGGCTGAGATTGTTGGACACAGTCAATTCATTCACAAAATACTTTGTACAGGTGCTGTATGGCTGCCAGGGAAAGGCTGAAGGAATCCTGAGGGCAGTCACTACCCACCCCCCTTGGGGATGATCAGGGTTTTACCTTGGCTCAGCTACCCCATAACTAAAAGGACCTGAAGCTGAAGTACTAAGGGAAGTGTTCTTTGTGGAGGAGAGGTTGGCAAAAAGCAAGTGGAATCAGTCTAATTCTCAAGACAGCTCATCTGTCCCTAAAGGGCTTAGCACAAAACGTTGCTCCGTGCTCAGGAATTAATACCAAGACACAACTGAGTTCAGCGTTTGGGGCATGAAATAGCCATTTGAAGTCCTAACAAAGGGCCTCATCCATAAAGGATAATGCTTGGCTATTTTTCATCTCTTTTGCAAATACTGCAGAGAGATGTTAGATCTAACTTCAAATAGGGAGTCATAGTGCTTCCACTCTCACCTAAAAAAAATAAAAAGGTAAGTTATTTTCTTACTGTTTCTTTATATCAGGAAGGTCCAGGCAGCAAATCTGCCTTTCTTGTCAATCTAAAACACAGATTTTAAAAGTACAGAAATAAACAAGTGTAACAATCCAAGAGTTACGAGTTTCTTCCAGAAAAACTCTTCTCAAATTTGGGGAAGATATTTTCCTTTTTCTATCTGGTATGAGACAGTAAAACTGCCTTGGACCTACCCACAAAGTCAACCAGTCACCATCTGGAGTTATGAGGTAACCAGTTACCTCACGGGAGTAATTGCTAGTACAAGGCAGATGATTTTCTCTGAAAGAAGCAAAAGAACTTTATTGCAGGCATAAACACAAGAATGGAGTAGAGAGAGGACAGTCCTTTCTCCATTTATATCATCTTCCTTCCTGTAATATATTCACAAACCTTTCTTCAATCAACAAATTACCCTACTATAAGTGGCAACCATGAAGGCATATGCAGACCTGCAGCAAATGATTTAAAATGGTGTTTTTCATTTTGCAGATAACTGCTTGTCTGCAAGACATCAGAAGGCACTGCACAAAATGTTGCAGCATTATTAAACTATATCCACTTTTCCTTTTCTGTGCAACCAAAGAGTGAACAGACTACTGGAAATAAAAGTGACTAAAGTACATTCAATAGTTACATTAGCCAGTTTGGGGGTGAGGAGTACTGCAGTATATAAAACAGGTGCATTAGATGGTTCTTAGTTTATCAGGAGGGGTGTCAGGCTAAGAATAATTCTCTGCTGAGTTTTATTTCAGATTGTAATTCTTACAAACTGTATTGTTTATCATGGAATAATCTGTGAACTCAAGTTATGAAAATATGCTATCAGAATACTTTGTGAGCTACAGTAGAGTTCAATAGCAAACAGAAGGAAAATATGTAGTCCTGACCCAATGGCAAACACATCAGAGCATTTCAAACACTCAAGCCTGTTATTCCACTTCTGTGCTTACACACAGTGATTTGAACGAATATTCAGATGACTGGTCTCCACATATGCATACTTTCTGCACAGCAAACCTCAGTGAAACCAAAAGCATCTAGTTATCCAGCATGATATGCTCTACATGTATGCAAGCTAAAAAGCTTTACATCCCTAGTTGCTCCCAAATGCCGGAATTCTTACTCTGTATGTATTTTTACACATCAGGTATGTCACCACAGTCAAAGCTGCTAGATTTGTTTCTCACTCACACAAGAAAGCACAGTGGGACTGAGACCTAACCTTCTCCGGGACAGAAGTGCTCAGTATATAGCTGAAGCACATACTTAACTGTTACAGATCTGCCACAGCTCAGCTAATCCACCTGTGCACATGCTTCCTTACCTGCTGTGAGGGTGTAGAAGGAAACTCTCTGAGAAAAGGCCAGACAGATATTAAACAGGCCACTGAAGATGGACTGGGATGAAGAGCCAGGTGAAAACTGGAAGGAGAGGATGTGATGTGGGGAGGGCAGAGGTCATGCAGTTGAGATATGTAGGGATCGGATTGGCATGAATAAACTCATGGGGAAGGTGGCTCTGTAGTTAAGAATTTATTGTCCATATGTTGCATCTGTTACAGGCAATAGAAAAATTGCAATGATGTCCCTGTTCTGGTAGCAGGGCTTGGGGCTGAGCAGGTGAGGTGGCAGTGAGCCATGCACTGAACAAGGAAAAATCAAAGCATCACCAGATTTTCACATCAAGTATGTGAAAGGAAGAGTCTGTGCATCCCACCTCTGGGATAACTTGCATCTCTTTTAAAGTGCAATTCTGTGAAAATAAGCATGCAGAAAACTTGTATCCTTAAATAAATGGCACCAGAGGAACTCTGCTCTGCTCTGCACTGGTGGGAAAGAGGAGGGCTCTGTTCCATGCAGGGAGAAAGGCCTCAGCTCCATGCTGCATGGAGGTGCAAAGGCAAAAGGAAGGAAGGAGGAAGAGATTCATGCCTTGAGGGAGAGAACTCCATCCTGTGCAGGGAGGGGCAGAGAACCACACTGCTTCATGCAGTGAGGATAAGGGCACTCTGCTCTCCAAATCTCAAAGGAGAGGGAGGAAGAGTTACATTCTGCCCTGTGCCAAGAAAAAATACTCCGTCTGACACAATTCCCTTTGGACAACCCTCACTGCTACTTGATCCAACAAATAATTCTTGGGACTACATCCAGGAAAGAACTTAGTATCACTGTTCTGCACACCCTAAGGCAAAGTCATGTGAAAAAGCAGCATACAGTCACAAAGTGGAAGGATGTACCATGAGCAAGCGAGTCCAATGAGAGTTGAAAAGAGTGCATGTCACAGCTTTTGAGTATCTATCAACAGTCTGCACTGTCTTCTCAGAAAACTCCATTTCTAGCTCTTCCTGGATGCGGGGCTCTCACGCATGTGTGTGTCTGGGGCTCTGGGTGCGGCAGCAGGAGTGGGACCAGGGCTCAGAGCCCCATGTGTCCGTGGTGGCAGCAGCTGAGCGAGGGTGGGTGAGCGAGTGATCGTGCGAGCGCTGGTGGGTGGCTCAGGCCACGGGTGCTGTTTGCGTGCATCTGCGTCTGCCTGGGGTGCGCAGATGTGTCTGTGTGCGTGTGCCTGCTGGGAATGCGCGTGCAGCATCGCTGCTGGCTGGACCCCGGGGCGTGGAGCAGCTGCGGCCTCACCTCTGTTGGGATGCCAGGTTTGGGAATCTCTAACTTGGATGAGTGTGTTCACAGGAGCTACTAAGGAGCATTGAGGCATCTTCGCCACTAGAATATGACCAAACCTGCTGATCCTGCTACTCTTACAAGAAAGAGTCTGGGTGTTTAGAGAGGTGCATGCAACAAACGGAAAGAGCCAGAGGCTGGAAGAAAGATTCAGTGGGCGATTCAGTGGGAAAGTAGCGCCTGGGGAGAAGGAGTTCTGCCCAAGGAAACAAAACTGCCAGTTTGAGTATACTTTCCATCTTTTCCTTCACTTCAACTTTTCTACCACTCTTTTCCATGGGACTGAAAACAGGAGGAACCTGAACTGAGAAGCCCTCCGAATGATGACACTAATGAGAACTCATCATTGACTTTAATGAGAAGAAATGGTGCTAGAGCTGAGAAAACTGCCTCTTCCCTACTATGGACGTAGAGGAGCCCCAGGGCAAGCAGCTAAGAAGTAGATGGGTTTATTTCTTTTAATGTCCTAGCTCATTCTAATTAAAACAAATTAAGATTTCAATTACAATGTTAAAAGTATGGTGTTTGATCACCTCTGCAAGAAACAAAGACACATTTTGAAGTCTGAATGGCAGCCCTTGATCACTGCATTTACATCATTTGGGCATCCTATGACAATACTCATTAATGTGTCAGATTCCATAATACCCAAGAGGCAGGAAACAACCAGAATATTGCAAAAGAGGAACTAGGGAGTAGAGAATGGCAAAACTAAGCAGTGATAGGACACAGGCTCAACCACTGGCCTGCAGTCATTTGCTATGTTTGTTTTCTTCTCCCTGGGTGGCCATACAATGCCCCAGGCATAGTTTAGGAGACAGCTCAAGCCAGTGACAGTTCCTGAAACCCAGCGGAGAGCAGGCCACCCTCAGTTAGAGAAAAAAGAGTTTAGATACATGGAAATGAGCCATATTGCATCACTTGTCCTCAGGACTAGGGAATTGACCCATTTGATTTATGAGCTAGACAAAGCCAGAGAAGACACAAAGATGCAATAATTAATTCCTGGCTAATGTAAGGGCGATTTCCAACATAGACACTGATTTCTCTGCACCACCTTGTGCTGTCTGCCAACTCTACTCACCTGGTGTGCCTTGGGCTAGTGAAAGTAGGTGGTACACACATCATCATGACTACTTTGTGGTGCATCTATGGAACATGAACTCTAAAGTGAAAATTAAAATTCTCTCTCCAAACATTTTAAAGAAATGTAGGGTCAGACCTCTCACTTTTGAAGGTCAGCAGGAAACGCCACAGTGTTAGATCAGCAGAAGGCATGTACTGTAACATATGTAAGTCAGATGTGCCTTGGAGCTGGGTAGAGAAGGGAAAAAACTGCTTTCTCCTACCTCACACCTCATCCTGTCACAAATTGGGCAACCTAACTGGTCTACAGTTACATTCTACACTAGTACTTTCTTGAATACTTTTTTTCTTTCTATTCTTAGAGCTTTCTCCAAAGGTCTTCTAATTTTTTATTTTTTTTCTAAAGCCATAACACTTCATTCCAAGTGAAAATGGGCTTAACATGTGCCGGACTCTGTGTATTTAAAGTCCTTGTCTTCAGCCCACTCGTTAAAGAAAATTACCTCAGTTATTTTTCATTGAAGACTGACTTCTAGAAAGACCCCAGTGATAATTAGTGTTACTGTTATTGTGAAAACTGGAGTGAAGACTTTTATTTATTTATTTATTTATTGAGAGATAAGCCAGATGGAAAGAATAGACAGATAATTACTTCTTGATCTACTCCAAAATAGCTGGGTCTTTCTCTTGTTTTGTTTGTCTACGTGTACAACAAAATACTTAGATATGCGGATAGATTTTCTATTTTCTGTCATTACAAAAAATAATAAATTGTAGCAAACAGTGGTTTTCTTCAAAACAAAGAAAAAAAGGTTTTGTCTTCTTTTAGCGTTTTCCTCTAAAAGTCCTTTTTCCAAAAACTGATCAATAGAGCTGCAGTCCTACTGTCAGATGTAAAATAACTGCGGTTATGCCAGATTTATCTTGCATTTACACAATGCAGAAGAAAGCCTAGCATATTCTATGTACATACACATTTTTAGGAGTTGCTATAAATTAAAAATGAAACTCCTTTTTATAGCTAAATATTTATTTTGGACAGCAGTACCGCAAATGTCAGAAACAAAGTCATTACAACAATGAGCTTGTTATAGAAACGCTTTATGCCTCAAATCATTTGTTTAAAACTTTCCAAAATGCATACCATTGGGCTCTTCTGTCCTTCCCTCTGTCATAGTCTGAATAAATTTTACTTAGTGAGGCACCACTGAGGAAATGCCTATTTTTTAATCTTGCTGCCAGTTAAGGTTGCTCATCTTCATTTCATATCCTATTCCTCTGCTACTTTTTAATCAAAGAAGTCCCTTATGTATTTTGTCCCTTTACTGTCAAAAATGAACATTGTTTTGTAAGGAAACAAGCCTGCCAAAAATGATAATTTTTTTTTTTCTTTCTAATCAAAGAGGGGGTGTCAGTTCTCTGTATGTTATATATATATATATATAATTTTTTTTTTCAGAAATCTGAAAGCTCTTATGACCAACTTTAAACTGAGGGGTAGTTAATTTTTGTTTCTGACTAGGTCAGAAAAGCTTCCTTTCACTTCACCATCTGTGCAAACAAGGACTACATCCAAATGGACAACCTCAGGGGCTGAGTAAAAGAATATTCAATATTCCATTGAAAAGCAACTTTGAGGGAGTATAAGGAATATCAAAATGGTAGAATTATCATTCCACTCATGAAGGAAAGGGTCCCATTTTATGAAAAATAAGCCACTGTAGCAACAATATAGTGCACAACATTTTCAGAAACATGTTCTAACCTGTGGGTGGCTACTGCACTTTTGATGTCTGAAACATTGTTGGGATCCAGCATTCAAAAGAACTGCCAGTGGATGCAGCTGGAGAAAGTTGGAATCTGAACTTAGGAATGGAGTGGGCTGGTTGCAAATTACAATGAAGGAGCACATTTGCTATCTGGCCCAACAAAAGTCATGGAAGCTAAAGTCAAAATATATATATATGTATACATACATATATATATATAACATATTGGTTTGGTTTCAGAGGTATGTGAATGCCTCTACCTAAAATGGGAGCACAATGATAAAAGACACCACACTTCTCACAGCTGACCAGGGCTCAGAGCCAGTGAGTGCCTCAAAAAGGGTGCACAGCTTCCAGCAGCCAAAACACTGGGCAACACTAACGCAACAGTGCCTTGGAGACTGCTCTGACGGGACTGCTACAGGCTTCTGGCAAGACTGAGTGTCATTCTCACAGCACTTAAATTAGTAGACAATCCTATGACATTTGAGAATAGACATATGTATTTATAAACCAGTCTCTGCTTGAACTCCATCAGAAGGATTCATTTTGTAAAGTGAACGAGGGAAACGTTTTAAAAATACTTGAATAAACAATATCTGTTGTTACCTTCTTATCCTACAGGCTACATTTAAAAAACTTTGCCTCAAACTATTTTAAAGGATTTGCATATTACTCACATGTCATAAAGCCTGTACACCTACACCTTAAACTCTTGTATTTCTTTAATTTCAGTGGACGTGCACATTGTTGCTTTCCCTCGGCCAATATGTTTATCTGCCTGGACACTGGTGTTTTTCAGATTCTATTAACATGGCACAATTTATTCCAGCAAAGTTTTAATTTTAGCTCACTGTGTAATCAGTGTGTAATATTTTAATTACTGTAAATTCTAAGTCAGCCCAATAAATGCCACTCTCCATTGGACTGTATGTTCTGTTTACATGACTAAAAAGAACATTCAAAGAAAGGTATGCTTAGTAACTTTATGACTAAATGCTATCTTCTGTTTTTAACTTTACAAAGTTCAATGTCCTTACACTTTTGTTATGAACAAATAAAGATTTTCTCTTCCTCAAGGAAAAGAGTGCATTTGAAACAGGGTTTTTAGTACAATTCTACAGAGGGTTTATTTTAGTGATACAAAGAAACAGTTTGTGTGCTTTTCTGCTGGAAAACATGAATATGTTCTGCTAATAATTAGGAAGGAGAATATATATTGTTCAGAAATATATACAGTACGTTTACATTGTCTACTAAGAAACCACAGCATCACATTAGAGAATAGAATTTATCTGAGTATGCCAGAAACTAATCTGTCTTGTGTTGCAACCAATGATACCTGTGGCATGAGATTAGGCATCCACTTTCAATTACTTAGCGAATAGCCAGGCTTAATTGCAAAAAGCAAAATTAAAAAGTGATCAAGACAGTGCATGTTTCTGGTATACATTTTCTTCCTAAAACTATATGAATTTTCATTTTAAGGAAGCAGAACAAATTTAACAAACATTAAATATGCTTGTAATTCGGTATGCTCTGAGGATCACAACATTTCTAAGTATTTAACTTGTTTAAGAAATTCCTTGCTTAACGACATACACAAAGAATGCTTCAGAAATGTATGTTTTACTTGTCAAAACCTTGCACAGGACTCACATGACATATTTTGCATTAAGAAAGCAACTGTTTTATATACTGTATACTTGTACCAAGAGTTAACCAAAATGATTTTTGGAAAAGAAATTATATCTGCTAGATTTGTATGCATTTGTATTGTAACACACAATATACCCTGTGGCTTGCCTCACCATTATTATTTTGCACGATATTTTAAATGGCTTATTTATGATAGAATGATCTTGTGCTTTTGCTGGCATGCTAGGATCTCCAGTCCTGCTTATTTAACCTTACCTCCTCAGGATTGTTTACACTTTCAGAACCTGATTTCAATTTACTTTAATTTTCTCAGAGACTTTTGTATTTATAAAAGCTGAGCATCTAGTGACCTCTCTATTCCTGACATTTCCTTTACTCTCCACTATGAAAAAGAACAAAAACCCCAGTGTCTCATTTCTGTTCCAAAAAAACTAAACTGCTTCCTTCAGTGGGTTGGTCCTTGTAATTGAAAATGGCAACCAGATGTTTACAGAACACACCAGCAATTTTCCTTGAGGCCTTCACTCTTTATAATTGTTTGCTAAAGTTAGTTGGATTTCATGGAAACTTGTCTGAGGCTGTAACAAACAGCAGATTGGGTTTCTTACTAACTGTCTTCTGAACAATTAAAAATAAAAAATGAAATAGAACTAATGCTACCTATTCCTGTTAATACATCTTAAACTCCACAGATAACCCCTCACTTAAGGAAGAAATGTGCTTCTTTTAGGACTGATTTTTACATACCGACTTAAAAAAATCATTTCTGTTTCAGAATATGTCATATGCTTCCTACCTTCTCCAACTTTAGCCGGCTTAACTGTATGCACCACTGATTTTGACTGGTCCCTCCTTCCCTTTTCCCCACTCCTGTCAGGAATATTTTCTCATAGATTTCTTTNTGTCAGGAATATTTACTCATAGATTTCTTTTTTTTTTTTTTTTTTTAGAAATTTTGCATTTGAAGAAGATGCAGGAGAAGATGCTGCAAACTACATATTGCTTGTTCCTCAGTTAAAGCCCCGAGTCACAGGTGATTTATACCTGAAATCTCTATCTGCTTTAGAAATCACTGTGTTTTTCCCTCTTCAGTTTCTTATCTGCCTCATTTTCTTATGGCTAGTCAATAAACTTCAAGAGGTCTATGAGTCCATCTTGTTACCCCACAAGGGAACACACTAGACCCAATAAAATCTCCTTATTTATTTTTTAAAGACCTCTAAGAATGGATGCTCCACAGCTCCAGGGAATGCATATGATTACGTCACTAGCTTTATCCGCGAAAAGCTTTCCTAGTATCTAAACTATTTTTTGTTGTTGTATTACTTTATGACCTATTTATTATGGACACAAAGTACAGATTATTCTTTTTTCTTTGGCAGCAGCCTTTTTCACATTTTATGTTAACAAATATGTTCTCCCAGTCATCTCAGTCTTCATATTCATTTAAGAAAGAGCATTTCTGTGTCCTCTTGTCTTTATCCCCTCCTCTAATTCTCACTACTTTGCTTATAGTAAGTCCTGGAAAATGAAAAGTGAATGTCTGACAGTCACCAGACATGGCCTTAGGGGCCTCTGAAACCCATGGCTGTAGGTTATTCTCTAGACTAATTAGCAGCCTTGAGGAAAGTATTGCTGGGTGCACTTATGAAGTAGCACTTCTGTTAAGTTCCTATCTTGCTGCTGGCCAGATGTCAGCAATTAAGCTGTTTCTTTTGGTGATTTAGCCTCTGGTCAAAAGTATGAACAGTGAGGAGTACTAGAGGTGATGCAATATGCTAGAGAAATAACATGAATATATATATCAAGAAGCATGTATTTTCATCCTAGTTCTGACAGTGACTTATATGGCTTTTATCCTTGTTTCTCCATCTCTAACGCTGGTGTGGTAATATTTCTCTGCCTCTTAGGCCTTGTGTGAATAGAAGTGGACAGACAGACATTTTCTTCCTATGGAAAATGTAGGTTTTCTTTAAAGAGCAATTTTTCCAAAGGACAACAAACCAAAATGAAAAACTGATGAAGACTGAGTTGGAAAAAAGCTTTTTTATAGAATCAAGGCAGAATTTTCTTTCATCTATCCCCAACTGCTCCTTCAGTCATGCACCATCCAAAGAGAGTCAGAAACCCAAGCTAGCACCACTCCATGTCTCCTGAACTCCTGTGCCTGCTCCTACAGGCTCATGCTTCCTGTTACTCCCCAAACAGCAGCTTTTCCAAGGAGCAGCCACTGGGCTCAAAAAAGCACCAGAGCTCTCTACAGAGAGCTGAGGATGGAGGCAGCAGAAACCATAACTGCTATAACAATTCAACAGTCCTCAAATCAGCATTTTACAGCAGAATGAGTTATGTCTGAATATATTCAGGCTGTTTTAGCAATGAGGGTTTCTTCTCTACTTGCTGTAATATCTAAGTAATGCTATGGGATGCCACCTTAAACGCCAGACAGATCTCTTGACCCTAGCACATAAAGAGAAGGGCGAAGATTCACTTGGATTGGCTCACACTGGTCTGTTGCCTCACTCATCCCTTCCTGAGCAGCTCCACCCAAGCACTGCTCCCACATCTGCAAAAAGCCAGATCATCCTCATAGTTGCTGGAATCAGGGCTTAATTTACACAGCCAAGTACTTAAACACAGCATGCTCTTAAAATGGCAAAAAAACAGAACAGAGTTCAACGCAATCATACTGATAAAGTCAGGAAAGAGGAAATAACTTCAGATTTAATATTCTTTGCAATATATGTAAATTAAAGGATATGGATAATATATGATCTCCACTGAACAATCTCAGGTGAGTGAATATGACACAAAGCTGGTATTGCTCTCAGCTGAAATAAATACCAGGATGTATTGGCCCAGGAAGCAAATATTGACCAAAGCTAAGATTGGTTACCTTATGGAACAATAAATCACAAAACAAAAACAAAAACAAATTAATATGTGTACTATAACAAACTTTGTAACAGCGTGGCTAAAATTTCATCTTCAGTGGATGTCACTCAAATTGCAAACAGAAGCCAGAGTAAAGCTTAAGTAGTTGACTGTAGTATTCTAAAAATAGGAAATAATGTAAAATCAATACTGTGGAAATAGTTTGTGATTCTTTTTTAAAGTTATCCACCACGATTGCACAAACTTGCACCAAATTATTAAAATTAACATTCTAATGTAGCAGTGAGCCTATAACGTTACACTGCACTCAGTTTGCCAGCAGCCTCACTAGATGTGCTTTTTTCCATGCCCAAACTGACCAGCTATCATTAAGGCTGTGCAGAATCTTTTCAATTCCAAGGGCTAGCTGTAACAACAGAATTTTGCATGTTATTGCAGAACAAATTTAAAACTGGCTGGCAATATTTGTAGTATACAACTGCGCATGTTTTTTGGAGCCTGCATTTTTTTGAGCTTTGCATAAGTATTAGTAAAGGTGAAGAATTGAGAAATGAAGTAAATGCTTATTAAGGGAGGGTCACCACTGACAAAAAAATCAGGCATATGGAGCAGAGGACAGAAATTCTGACAGCTCCAGAAAGATATAAGTAGTTCATTTCTTTCTTTCTTCTATTTTATTTCTTTGATTTCATGTGAGGAAAGCATGGAATTCAGGAAATATTCAGGCAGCAATTATGGAACATTATTTTTGGAAGGCAGAAATGCATTTTGGTGCCACAAATTTCTGAAATAAAATTTTCCTTGGGAAAAACACTGTGAAAATGTTGGCAGGGCATCACAGAGCCATAGGGACCAACAGACCCTCCTAATCTTTGCCGTGGCCTCAGAGATGAGAGCTTCTTAGGCTGGAAGGACAAGGAAGAAGGCAGAAGACTCTGGAAAATATTTGGAAGGTTCTTCTGTAGCATTTGCCATTCTGGGAGAACCTAAATGTGCTCTGAAGCCAGGTGGCTCATCCCACTCTCCTCTGACAGAACAAAACAGCTCTGTTCTGGGCTGAGTGAAGGAAGGCAACCCCCCCCCCACACACACACAGACAGAAAGGCCAGAAGTGTGGGGCTTTCTCTCTCTTCCTTCTGATCCTAAAATATTTTTTTCTGTGAGGCTGAATGACACCACTTTCAAACCCCCTCCAAGGCTGTGGCAAAGACAGAACCTGTCCCAGAGGCTATGCCCATACAATCAGATTTGTATTTTAGGAAAGGAGGAGGAAGCAAGGAACAAGACATGAAGCACACCTTTTTCTGCCTAGGTGGGAAAACAAACAAACAAACAAAAAAACAAACAAACAAAAAAACAAGCGTGCCATTTATAGTTGTTCTGGCCTATACAATCTTTATGATCAGCTACTATCCAACCTCCTTTGAAATGCCTGTTTTGCTATGGAGTTATCACAGATGCTGGGGATACTCACCACGCTTAAATGGATCTACCCCAGCAGCAGCTGCATGCCCAAGGTGCCAGTCCCAGCTCCCTGCAAAACTTGACTGTCCCATCACCTGCTACTAAAACAGTAGGGCCTCCCTATCTCCATCCCAGCAGCAGACTGAGACACGTTAAACCTTACAGCAAAACTGGCTCATTTAGGGCTGCCACAAAAGCAAGACTGAAAGCAGCTCAGAGCAGGCACAGATATCATCAGTACATGGACTTTTCCCTCCATGTGGGTTTAATTGGAAAGGAATGGGGAAAGCACAGCTACTCTTTGCTCAAGCAAAGCTGCTTAAGAATTTACTGACAAAACTATTTTTCAGTGAAAAATTAGGGGTTTGAATAATCTGTATTTTACTGCAGAAAGCATCTGTATAGATTTTTCATAGGAAACCCATAAACCACAGTCTCTCTGCCTGAAAAAAAAAAAAAGGTATGTTTTCCTTTTTAGCCAGCTACCCTCTGGTTACCAAACCTCACAATGTTTTGGTTGGTCTGAAAGAAACAAAAAATTTCCACTGAAGAAAACTATTCCCCTGATGTTTCGCAGTGATGAACTCAAAATAGTGCTGCAGCCCAGGTGTGGACGATCTCTCTGGAAGATCAGTGTGCAGAGCTGTCACACTGGGGTTCCAAACAGGAGCAGAACTGGTCCCAAAATTAATAGTAGGCCAGCACAAAAAAGCTAGGAATGTTTTGTGGGGAATTTTTTTCCATATATGACTGCAGCTAGACTCTTGGCTCACCGCCATTCTAAACAAAAAATCCTTTCGAAATTAGACTGAACTTTCAAAATACATGAGTAGGACAGACTGCACTGAAACTGCACAAAAATAAAAGCACCAGATAGAGTTGCTAAATAATACCAAGTAAGAATAACTTGTATAGATTTTTCACAACATTCATGATCTGTGTTTCTCAGTCCACCATCTATACCTTTTTAATAGAGGCTTCAAGGAGTACATTTTAAATAAATTATAGCACTCCTATTAGGAAATGTTATGACAAAACATAGTTCAAAATACCCTTCTTCAAAACATGGTTTATCAAGTACTATCCCATCCAGAACAGTAAAACCCATCATTTACTGGCAAAGAAAAATAACTTCAAGCATAACTTGTTTAGTTCTAAGAAAAGATCATTGGTTCAGTATGTAGACGTTCTTTTACTTACTTTTGTTTTTAAAACATAACTTTAAAGCTAGGCACTTACATAACACAGGGAAAAATTAAAGGCAGACCTACGTTGCCATGAAATGGAATTAGTAAATTCCATTACTCTTTGACTTAAACTGGAAAGCATTTGACTTTTTTCCAATACATCTAACTTCTGCTGGAAGCTGTAGGATGTTCCTGGAAAATACCTAAAATATTTTTTATTTTTTTATTTTTTAATTACTGGAAAGAATACTACAGGAAGTACTGCTACTAGACAGACTATAAAATATAAATATCTACAGTTAAGTTCGTTTCTGCAGAGGCAGTGTTCGGAGGGTAAAAACCTGTATTGCAGAACCTGAACCTGAGTTGATCACTGTAGCAAAATTTAGTACAGTGATTTTTTCCAAGGCCTAACTGAACTTGGCATACCCATTTCCTCGGCCATTTGAAACAGAAGTATTTCACATAGATGGTGAAATACCCATGGTCCCCAGAGATGCTGCCTTGTCTCTGCAGCCCATCTGACATTAGCAAAGCCTGCAGGCACGCTGTGTCTTGTCACTCTGAGATGGAAAGTACACAAGGCAAGGAGTAGCTGAAAGGTGCCTGTAAAAAGAAATTAAAATAAAAGACAGCAAGGTGCAGACAATTTATTAGTACTTGGTGCAGCCCGCCAAGAAAACTGCATGCGTCTCATTTTCAAGAAAGTTTCTTGAAGACAGTTGAAATTTGTGGTGGAATTTTGAGTAGCCTAAAACATGCTGAATAATTGCTTTTTCATCTGTTAAACTATTCAGATTGGTTAAAGCACAAAGCAAAACTGATCTCTCTAGTAGCCCCAGGAAGTCATTGCAAGTCTGAATGATACAAATGGCACTCCCTTTAGCATGAGAAATAACCAATCACACTATTTTCTGCTGACAGAATAGTGGCCTGTGTATGTTTTTTGAAAGCCTTCCAGTTCCAAAATTGACTTCCAACAGAATATTAAACTGAGATCACAGTTTCAGTTCATACCTCTAATGTGTCCAACACCACTTAAACGTGGTCAGTGTATACAACTGGTGCCCAAAGCTCCTCTGGCAGGCACAATATAAGTCTACACCACAAAGCTACCCTCCCTTGTGCTTCTTCACAAGCTTCATCAAGCTTCTTCAGTAGCCTTTTAACTATGGATCAAATTACAGCAGGAACTAAGAACAAGCAGCAAGTTCCATCAGCTTCTGCTGCAAGTGCAAAAGGCATTTCTCCTGTATTGTTCTTTAACAAGCTTAGTGTACACATTACCTAAGGAAAAAGAGTACCTTCATGCATGCAGCTTTTCTTTAAGGGAGAAAACGAGAAAGAAGCAAATGTTGCAGATATTTGTTATATCATGAAATGCTCTACTGAAAATCACTCAGCTATTATATTGATGAAGTAAATGTGAGAACTCATCAGGAACTGAAGTGATCTGACTTGGTTCTCAAGGCTATGATTAATAATGTCTGCATTTTTTTATAGAAGGAAGTTTCTAATGAAAGAATCATCTAATTGTGAAAAATGAGCTGCATAACTGGGAAGGGTTAGAATTTGGCTTGTATCCTTACATCGAGCATGTACAAGCTTTACCTCTGTCGAAGAATGCTGTGTCAATGGCTAACATTTAGTAATTAATGCATTAATTAAGTCAACTTATTCTTACTGTGATAAGGGTCCTCAAGTCTCAGATCTTCCATCAGTCTCCTGTTTTCAAGGACTGTGACTGCATATCCATGCTTTGCCAGGATGCGCTGACAGAGCTGACGCTCAGTTTTACTGTGGGCAGGAGGTGCGTACAGAATCGCTCTTCTTGTACGGCTTCCAAAGTACTGGAGAATGGAGTCTTCGATCTACAGCAAACAATGCAAAGACAATGGATGTAAGATAGGACACTTTTCAGGAGCATAAGACATAGTTGTTATTTTTCACAAAAAAGATACTAGCAACTTACAGTGGCAATTTGGGGTGTATTTCTGGTATAATCAGGAACTTCTGCCTTACACAGGGCATAAAAACAGGATGCTCCATGTGGGAAACTGGTCTAAACTAATATCTGGAATCATCTAGCTATTCTTTTGCAATAAAAACACCATTAGCAGACAAGATTTTCTTTTGGTGAAAAATATTTGCTTTTAGGATTGAAACATACCAGCATTTAAGGGATTTAATTCAGGACATTAAATTAGTTCTTGGCAAGTTCAAGAATTTCCAACTAGCATTAGTCAGCAGTATCTGCTTCAAAAACAAAGTTATTCCATGACTTCTAATTTTAGTATGCTTATCACTGGACATAGGAAGTGTTACACAAACCACCAAAGGCACCACCATTTTTGCACAGAAGACCACGCTGAAAAAAAAAGAGACATGTTTTGATATAAATAAATGCCATTCAAGATGTGTCCAGTTTATTATAGGCTTGGGATCTAGTGATAAAGTCACTCTCTCAGCAATCTGTTCACCAACTACAGGATGCAGTTTTAAGTTACACTTGGCTAAAGTGAAAGCTTCTCCATGGCAGCGAGGGGTACAATTTTAGAGTCCTGAAACTCTAATGCTACATCTGTTTGTGTTCCAGAACAGACATCTTCTGTGGAAAGGATCAGCATAACTGATGAGGGGACCTGAAAAATATCTAGATACAACACTGTCAGAGTCTTCCACATACAATTGCTAAATGTGTAATCCAAAACTACTTTAGTCATTGGGATATTCAAATAAATGCTGACCACATGCTGGTCGGAAGAAGCACAAATAGCACATGGTGAAGTCACAGGAATTACATTACGTAACACGTCAGATGTCCTCCCCTGTCCTTGCAGTACTTTCAAAACGCGCCAGTCCCGCAGTAAGCTCAGTGCTAGGAAGGCTCAGAGTGCCATTTCCCCACCTCAGCACGCTCCTCTTATTTCTCTACCACTCCTGCCTTCGCCCCCC
>VXAA01005293.1:482608-498540 GCA_013399115.1 Anseranas semipalmata
CTGCCCCCAGCACTGCCTCTCCCCCTGCCACTGCCTCGTCCACAGCAATGCTGCTGCATAACATCACAGGCTGTTCAGCCAGATGTTTCCCACTTTCCATTCCACTCATATCAGGGAAGAAAATCTGTGAAGAGAGACACCTGCAGCTCTCTTTTGCAAGCAAATCCAATTTTCCATCCCACGTGTGTTGCAACAGCCAGCATTGCAGGGTGAACCAAGGACATGTGAGGAGCACTGAGGGGCTGCAGCCCAGGACACATTTGTGTCTGGATTTTGGCTTGCAATTGCTGCTTGTCCTGCTGACGTCCCTCCTTGTGCAGCTGAGTGTGTTTGCTCTCTGGCGTGAGTCCTACCTTGGGCTTTGCTGCACTGTGTGCACCCCTCTTCACTTGCGGTTTTAACACTTTCTTCATGCAGCTAATAAAAGCTGCTACTAAAACATACCTGTCTTTGTGAAAGCATATCATCTTGCAATGTCACTCCTTAAGCATTTTGCTTAAAACAAATGGTAATAGCTTCTATCTCAAGTGCCCCACAATGACTTTATTTTCCCCCATGAGTGATACTCCCGCAGGCTCTGCCCCAGCATGGCTGCCGCCTCACGGTGCACACCTCTTGCACCAGGCCTTGGCAGGTCCTGATGCTCTCTCACAGTGTGAGCAGCTTCTCTTCTCCCCAGAAACGTGTTTTTTTCTCTTGATTTGCAGCTTCACACCCATGCTTAGTGTTCCTGTGCTCTCCAATAACTAAGCCTACTTCTTCTTTCAGGATGGCAGTCCCCCTCTCCGCCTTCTCGTCTGTGAGGCACTGCAGGCTGGGGAGAGACAACAAAATGGCCTAGACGCCTGGGGAGCCCTGTGGTCCTTGGGGATGGAGGCCTCAGCCCGTGCCAGCCTCATCACATCTCTCCCGCTTGTCCCACGGGAAGGGACAGGCTGGCCATTGCTTCAGGTTGCAGATATCTGAATCCTCCTCACGCAGGGCTAGGAGGAACGGGCAGGCCTGGCTGCGGACAGGCTCTCCTGCGCCTCCGCTCACGCCACCCAGACGTTGATCAAGAGATTAACTACTTTCATCTGCTAGCTTTCCAAAAAGCGATGACGGGATCTTTGGGACACTGAGACAACTCGGGGTCCTAAATTTAACAGCTTGACCTGATGTCTAATCCAGCCCTACTAAATAATATGAAGTAGCTCAACACCTTCTATGGTGCTTGCTTGAGATCCATGTATATATAGCATTGCCAAATTTATTTCGTCTGCCTTTTCCTTTCCTTTCAGAGCTATTTGCAGTCCAGGTTACAAGATGCAATGAGTCTTTTCTATTTTCTTGCCAAGACGATGCAGCGTAGGGTGGTTTTCTTTATCTGTTTGTGTTTCAGTTCCCCATTAGCTAAACAATTAAAAGCATTCTGGCCAACTTCATGCTTGTAGCAAGTGATTCCATAATTTCTTTCAAAGCTCTATGTAAAATGCCTTACATCACTAGCCATGCTGATCTAGTTACTACTAGATGTATTTCAGAATTTCCAATATTATAGCAATAACAGTCATGTTTCTACACTTAAAGAGACTGCTGTTTTTTATAAGATGTTTCTCAATCATAAAAATGCAGTCTGGGCAGAGTCTGGTATAAAAGAAGCAGAGTGCAACAGAGAAAAATAAGCTGTTTGCATATTTTGATATCTTATGGTCCCGATTTTTTGTTTGTTTGTTTGTTTGGCATTCCTATAACTTTAACCTACAGCAGGCTTAGATCAAAATAAATAAATAAAAATCAAAAGGATCAATAACATTTTGAATATTTAAGTGTTAAATGAACAAATGTTTTCATGCCCCAAACATTTTTTCTTCTTCCTCAATTTGAAATGTCAGGCTATTTGTTAGCAGGTCAGTTTATTACAGATTCAAAACACCTATGTGAAAGGGAGTGGTGAAGAACATCTGTGGTCCATGTCTTACCTGGGGAATAGTGTATCTGTCTCCACTGAAATTGATGAGGCTTTAGAGCAAAGCTATTTCCCGTATGATACAGGATGAGTATATGTCAGCTTTGACATGATATACCTGCTCTTACAGGTTGCAAGCCATTGCCCTTAACTGAGTCACTGATCTCATTTTAATGAAATTGGCTGTTACACAGATGATTCACAGCCTTAGCAACTGGTCTAAAAAATCATGATGGACTCTTAAAATGCATAAAAATGAATTTTGTAATTTTGTTTCCAGTTTATAGAATAATCCAAAAAACACAAAAGTAAGCAAAGTGAGCTCCATAAAATGTATTAGAGATTTTAAAAAAATGTAATCAAATGTATATTCCTCTGAAGTCTTAACAAACTGGATCAACAGCTCAGTTTACATAATATGAAAGCTCAAGAATTACGTAACTGTCCTTGTCTTACTGAAAATAGACATCTACTGAGCTGTACTTCTTAATTCTGTCTACCTGCAAGTTCCACATGGCTGTGAGGTTGTTAAAGAGAAAATGTTTTGACATGTTCCTTTAAGCCAGCTTATCCAATTCTAGGTTATGAATGTATAAAGATACAATAGATTGCATTAGTCTCTGAAACTATCCTCTCTTTTACAGAATTTCTGTTTTGTTCCAAAATCCAGGATTTGATCAGTAATTGAATCCTACAGTATATAATTACTGTTTTTGTTTTGGCCAAGAAGAAAATAGCAAAGATATTTCAAGTTGAGGGGAGAAAAACAGTTCCTTGGCATTTTTTCAGATTGCAGGAGGACTACATAATTCCATAAATATTGATGCATTGTCTCTGCCTGGCAAGGAAGCAAATATACAGTTTGAACTGTTGCCATAGAATTTCATTGACCATCACGTCAACTGCAGAAACAAAATTCTTCTTCCTAAAATAATGGCCCAACTCTTGTTCGCCTGACCTTTTTTCAGGAAAGAACTCAGAAATTGTGAATCATCTTCTCAGCTACCCAGTTCTGGTGGTGTTAGTCCCTGTGTCAATTACAGGCAGCCCCTCTTTTACACCAAGCTTGCCAAGGCTGTCAGAGCTTTGCCCAACAGCTTCAAATAATTTGACTGCAACTTACTTTTACCCGCTGCTGTCTATCGATACTGGGCTTCCGCAAAACAGATACACAAGCTACTACGCAAACTGAAAGCCCTTGGCATGAACGGGGAGTCTAAAAGAAAAACCATGAAAAAGAACAGGTCTTACATAAACAACACCAGCATTATTAGTGATATTCAAGAGAACTGCCTGCATTCCCATTTAGCCAGCAAAGGCATCTTCACTGCTAAACACTGTCTAGCGCAACATTACAAAAAATCCATGAGTGGGACTCCTGGGCACTACCGTGCTAATATTAGCTAACATTAATGATAATAAGAACTTAGCATCTGGTTCTAATGCCCTAAGAGGTTCGTTTACAGGGCTGTGCAGACCTTTATTAATTCCAAATGTGACTTTTAAATTCTTTTTCATGTTTGCCTAAAAGTTCACAGAAATAGTAAGTCGTTCATACTACTGTTGTGTTTGAAGTGCACATAGCTTCTTTATCAAGAAGTCACAGAGAAGTTAATTTCCTGTTTCACTTTCTGGAGGACATTTAAATGTGTTGGCTTTATGTTCTGTTACATTGCCTAATCAGAAAGGACTGGGTTGTAGAATGAAACAGTTGGAATGTAATTCTGCTTCTGATTGTTTGCCGAGCAAATACAGAACAAGCAACTAAATTATCAGCACTACTTTGACGGCTGGTTTCTGATGACTTCATAAATCCAGGAGCAAAACTGGAGTTATTTGCACAGTCATCACTAGCACTCTGGGCTAGAAGTACAGAACTAATTTTTCAAAATGCCTTTGCTTTATGATTGCAGGTAGTTCATGGTACCAACAGTCTTGTATTGGGAACAAATGATGAGCTAAATCCTACCATCATATCAAAATAGATGATTTTATAGAAAGGACTCCAATGAAGCACGAGTAAGATTCAGCCTCCATTTCCCTCCCTCCACTTGCTACCGATGCATCCTTCTCAAAGCTCCCTTCCTGTAAAGAGTCTCCACCCTGCCCCTCTTTCCTGATTGCTACCACAATAGCTGAGCCCTTTATCACCAAAATATCTCAAGCTATCTGTGCAGTAAAAATAGCTGTTTCCTCAGTGACTTTTGCATTTTACATTGAAAAGGGGGGGGGAATGTCCTGCTTTCATTGGATGCAATGTGAACATGGTATCATTCCAAGGAAACCAGTTGCTGACTCCATACCATCTGTCAATTGCTTTCTATTAACTGAGGTTTCGTACCAGCCAAGTTTTCCAATTCCTTTTTTATTTTGTGAAAAAGAGAATAAATGTCCTTTTTAAGATTAAATTCACTTTTAAAATGTATCAAACCTTATTTTGCATAATGTAATCTTTTCTATCCAGAGCTCTCACCATACTCCATTTCTGCATAATAGCAGAAATCACTCCTTCTCATTGTATCACCCAACTTCGTTTCTTCTTTTTCTTACATTTACATTTCAAAAGTTCCCACTGGCTTTGTCTTTTTTTATTTCCATTTTCATACCCATCTCCCTTTCTCTTCCCCAATGCAAATCCAGCCTCTCCACGCACAATCTCTTGTGTGCCCTCTGACGATGCTAGTATTTCACAGCCATAGTTCCCTACTCTGCCTCCCTCATCTGCCCCAGCCAGTGCCTCCTTTCCCCATGCCTTGTTTCATGATGTTCCTACCCTGCCCCCTTCCTTCCTTGCTCATTCTAACTGAAGTATACTCTATCAAAAATCAAATTGAAATAAAGAAAAAAGGGCATATGCCTTTAGAGAGTGAAGGGTCGAATCTGTTTTTAAATGTATGCATTAAGCCACGATGAATTTTGCATTAGAAGCAGTTTTTTCCATGGACTTTGAAGTCTGGACCTCTGGCTCTGACCAGATACAAAGTACCACTCAAGGAAAGAGAGGATAATTCCACTCTGGATGTCTAAAGTTCTGGCAACAATTTCTCAGTTCTTCAGTCCTGATTCTCCCATATAGGCACCTGGGCCTATAACCTGTGCAAGATGTTCAACAAGATCTTCCTTTAGATCTTGGGGTTATTACTAAACCATGATGTTTACCTTTTTCTTTTCTCCTCCCGCCTCCCCACGTATTACCTTGGAGATATGGCCACATCCAGGCTATTATTACCTTGCATCTTTCATACTGTCCATTCCCAGTAAATGATATCCTGCCCTATTTGTTCAGAATCCTCAGCCACAAAATCATTTCCTTAGTCTTCCTTTTTGTTCACCTCATTATAGCTCCTCCTGAGGATATAACTGTTACAGTAAACATAAGGGGTAGGTTGAGGGCCTTGAACATGGAGACAGCTTTTTCCTGCCTCTTATCTTTCATTTGTTAAGATGCCAGCCTTACCCTCTCATTAAATTATCATATAATCAGCTGCTTGTTTATTTACTTTTTCTCAGGTGGCCCTAACTGGCCAGGGGATGTGAGACAAGGCTTTTGTGAGTATCCATGAAATACTCTCCTTCAAGACCCATATTAAAATTTAAGATTTTAAATCTCCTTTTTTATACATTGGTCATGGTTAGAGAACTAGTATGCCTAAACAGTGCCTAGGACATGGGCAACACTGTCTTGCTGCCCCCTTGCAATAGTGCAGGTACTATGTCTAACTGGGCAAAGCACACTGCTGTGCAGAGACACCTAAATTGGCTCTGGCCGAATTAATTCAGAGAGTGGAAACACAACTGTAACCAGCTAATTAGCTCTTCTCAGAAGTAGCTGAGAAGCAGGGCTAAATCACTTGAGTGTAATGGTTTTACATCTGCCTGTTACCAAAGGTATTTCTGGCACAGTGCTGTGACACACAAACCTATACACTGAGCTTGTTTAGGCTTTGTTGTTGTTGTTGTTTTGTTTTTCTTTTGCTGATACCAGTTTCAGTTTAGATACTACAGCACCAACTCGTCTCCTTACTATATATACTTGCAAATATTTCCTCATGCAGGAGGTAAGTGTGGCTGGCTGAAGCTAACCTGTTGCTGGATGTGATGGCTCTTTCTCACACCTTTACTGCTGGAGATTCAGAAGTAAGCATTCTACTTTTCATACTACTGATATTAGCGTTCAATTTTATACTAGCAAATGTTGGCCTCTGTTCACGAGAAAATAAGGCTACAGGATCAGCTCTCCAGCAGCTTTTAAAAATCCTGTAATGTCTGATACCTGAGAGGGAAGTACCACGAGTTCTGTCAGGTTTTCCAGGCTAGGAATGAAATCTGCATTTTTGCGATTTAAAAAAGGCAGCTTGCACAATGTACCTGACAGTAATGGCTCCATCCCAGGGCATCTTGTATGTAGTTAGAGACATATTTACAGACCAAACTGGCAATTCCCAACACCATGCTTTTTCCATGTTTGTCTCAAACTTTCCCTTCCAAAATGAGATGAATTTTGAGATCTGAGATGCAGTGGCAAAGCTGCGATTTTCTTCAGATCTTCACCTTTTCTTTCCCCTGCTCATAATTTTTTTTCTTCAGATCTTCACCTTTTCTTTCCCCTGCTGATTTTTTTTTTTTTTCTCTGAGGCAATTGTGCTATGCATACCCTGAATAGAGATATTATCAAATGTTGGAAGGGGATTTTGCATATGCAATAACAATCATAACAAAATTCTCACAGCAGCCTCAACACAATGCTGATTGTTTCTCTGAAGGAAGCAAGAATTAAACCTGCCCTACCCAGTCAGAAGTGATTCTGCAGTGTGATGTGAGATGCTACAGCTCAAAACCCAGAATATTATGTAAGGAATAGTATCTCCAGCAGGGTCTTCTTTTCCTTAAAACTTTTTTATGAACTTCCATTTCATAAAACATGTTGCAATGTTTCCTTTAAGTCACTGTTTAATTGTACAATATATTCTTTTTAAACAATTCACCTGCTGGACTACTCACAGAATAAGAATACATGTGTGACTAGTTAATTAAAAATGCGGATAATTTTTGGACTATATTTTAAAGTATTTTTCCAGATACATAGATGAAGATTTAAACCAGGGCTTTAATGAAAACTTGTTTCCGGGCTAGTTACTGTGGGTGGCCACATGATTGTAAAATAAAACAGTGAGAAGTTTCAGCCATGATATCTGTCTTAAATGTTACTGGGTACCCAGTAAAATCAAGCAAGATAAGAGTTCAGCTATTTGAGTAAGCAGTGGGCGAAAACATGCAATTCAAGACCACACTCTCAAAACAAAGTGGAAGAGATTGTTGGAGATGTTTGTCTTTTCTGCTCCCTGAGATTATTATTCAGCCCACACAGCCAACAGAGCATTCTCTGGAAACAGAGAGTAACTAAGAGTAACATCTCAACATGTGCAAGACATTTTGTTCATAATGCTCCAGAGGAAACTTTCAAGACAAATAGGGAGCCAGCTATGGGTGGTCCTCAGAATGCAAAGAGGAATGTGTTAGAGTAGCGCAGGCCTGGAAAACATACCTATAAGGGTTAACATATGCATTTAAATCTGTACTACAGGTTCAGCATGCGTGTGATAGTCATATCCACCCATGCATGCTGGAGAGCAGTAAGTACAGCATGTTGTATGAACATAAACTTTCTTGTCAATTCAGGCATACCGAGTTCAATCTGCATTTTCTTCAGACAAATTGGGAAAGTAGAAATTACAGATATTTTCAGCTAAATAACATACAAGCAAAGTTTTGTCATTATTTCACCAATTCTTCCAGAGTTTAGGTAGCTGAATGTAACATGAAATTTTCCTTGCCATGACAATAGCAATGAGTAAAAAGGAATGGACTGTGTCAAAAGTTGTACTACAGTGCAACCCACACTGTCAGAGGTGCTTACTTCCCTTTAAATTGTAATTCTTCATGTAACATTGTTGAACAAATCCAGATACCTAGTGTACTAAAGAGTCATTAAAATACAAAGTCATGACAAATGCAGTATAGAGTAGATTTCTGCAACTCGTAAGAAAAATCTCTCTGACCTTCATAAAAAAAAATATATTTTTAAGACTTAAGGTTAAGCAGTGCATGCCAAAGTTATTTCACATATCTGTTTTCGATTGCAGAAGATGCACTTTACAACTGCTCTCCTAAAATCAATATTGCTGACCTTTCAGACTGTGAACCCTATCTAATCAAAGAAGAAGCCTTCTAAATCATTATATAGTTTTAGAAACTTTAACTGCTTTATGTGGAAACTGTCCATAGTCTATGATATCACAGATTTATGTTTATAATCCTGATATAGTTGTACATAAAGTGCCATCCACAAAATGATAATTTTACAGTGAGGCTTCTGCTGCACTATTAGCAGCACTCTATAGGACTGAAGAAAACCTGAAGCATTTGTGCTAGTGCTGATCACAGATTCCAGAGTGAAAATAACTACCTCAGTCTGGAACATTTAACAAACCACATTTTCCAAGTAAAATAACAGTGTCTGCATTTGTTAGGTTTTAACACCCATCCTGGGAACCCTATGCAAAATAAACATGAGGTCAGGTAACCTAAGGACAGAGTAAAATTTGTGGGACAAAGATTCCAAAGTAAATAGTGTGATTTGAAAATGTGAGAAACACTTTTATTTAAAAAAAAAAAAAAAGTTAAATTCAGCTTTTCAGCGTAATTTCAGTAAAGTTCAAAACTGACCAGCAGATAACTTTAACACAGGACAACAGCAACCTTGCTGCTATTAACAGCCTCAGTCACTTTTCATGAAATCCTACTGGCTCTTGATTTACGTGTCTGTACTGGAAAGCCTCTGACCTGAATCCTAAAGACAAAATAAAATACAGTCTGTGCAGCAAACTGAAATCTCCCTGGAGTCACAGAGTAATGCCATGTTTCAGTCAAAGATTTCAGGATTCATGTGTTAGCAACACCACACTGAGGAGCTGTTAATAGAGATGGGCTTGCACATATGCCACTGTCATTAGATCACTCATTTGTTTGTACACAGATCTCAGCCTTTCAAGCTTAGGTTAATTTTAGCTGGACTCAGATGATCCTGCGAGACTCACCATCCCTCGCCATGCTAATTATTGCTCAGCACTCTGCTCCAGCTGACTTACCTTTTTCACTGCCTGTGAATCACTGACAGGGAAGAAGCAGTGAGTGTTGCTTGCTGAGACCTCCTTGTATCTTCCTTGCTGTGTTTTACTCAGTTTGTTTGGTGAAATCCCATTAACAACTGCCGAAAGGAAGCTGCTGGTCATGAGTGGAGTCAGGGTCTGGCAGAACAGACAGACAGCCACCACTAAGGCCAGGAGGAAGGGACGAGGGCGACAAAGCCTGCGGCACCTGGGGACTTGCCCACAAACCATGGCCTCTTTGCCGTCCTCACTTCACCCTTTGCCACATCGCAGATGCAGTCAAAGTAGCCACGTCTTGACAGGGTAAAAAAGTCAAAGGCAGGCTTTATCCAAAGCTAGTGAGGGCTTTCCCCATTTCTGCTGCTGAGTCCTTTCATGGTGCCTGGCAAGAAGTCGCAGGGTCCAGAGGAGTATGGGCTTGTGAAGTACCCTCCCATGGGGTTTACAGGAACAACCTGTGGGGAAAAANAAAAAAAAAAAAGAAGTGAGGAGCAGCAACCAGCAGCGTGTCATGGGGTGCTTTGTAAGGAGCTGTAACAAGCTCTTCCATGCTGCGCTCTCACTGCGCTCCTGGGAGGAGAGACCTGGTAGCAGACAGGTGAGGAGCAGAAATCTTCAGCCCCAGCTTTCCACAAGGAAGTATTCAGCCAGACAACAGTATCCAAGAAAGCAAGAGGTTAAAGCTTAACACGTTCTGTCCACATCTGAAAAGAGTAAGAGAGTGTACCAACTTCATGAACAATCGTTTGCTGTTTTTTCTCTCTTGCATTCGCAATTCCCACTTTGTTTTTACAGTTTCCTTCAGTCCAGTCCTTTTAAATTGCCTCTTTCCTGTCAGCATGCACAGATCTCTAAAAGTTATCATTTATCTGAAAAGTGACAGACTCCGAAAAATTCTCGTTTGCATTTGTTTTGTCCAGTTTGAAAGTTCAAAGTTACGTTTACTTACTCGGCTCTTATCCTGTTAGAAGTTTTCCGTTCCCCTCTAATGGGCTGCTGATTAAAACCACTTGGAACAACCCTGGCTCATGATCCCAGCTCGTCTCACACACTCAGAAGGCAGGCACACGCACATACACACACCATCTGAAGCCAGTTGGACCACAGATTTCATATAAATAAAGGCTGGACTGCTCAGAGGGTGGGGCTAAACTAGCTCTGCTCTGGGCAGGCACAGGGGTTGGAGACGCAGCCTTAGAGCCGGGTGGGGAACAAGAGGTGTCCTTGCTCACACTGCATGCCTCGAAGCCACCATCACTGCAATTTTTAGAAAACTGCTGTTACAGCAATCAGGCTAATTGAAACCATAAAAATATCTTGAAGGCAGTAGAAATCTGAGCAGCACCTGCAATATTTTACTCCAAATTAACAAAAACGTTATAAAAGGAAGCAGATTTACTTGGACATGTCACTGACAAAGCAGTTGTCAGTACTTTTCCATAGTAGATATAATGTCTCATGTATAGCGTACAAATAAAAATTCTTACTAACGTTAAAGAGGGAAAGAAAGGAGGGCAGACAAAAATACTCCAATGAAAGCACTTAGTATCTAAGCCACAGAAGGTCTTAGTTGCTACTTCCCCCTGCTGACACAGGACAGGGATGAGACAGATGGGAACATTTGAGGAACTCTGTTTTCTTTATAGACCTAAACTTCTCATATAATTGAGTTCCTTTAGCTAAAAATATCTGTATACAAGTCATCTATGTTATCCTCCAACCTTAGTTATTTTTGAAAAGAAAGAGTTCTTCCTACACTGTCTCATATATAAGAAATGAGTGTTCTTAAATTATGATAACCCCGGGCCAATCTACAAAATACAACAGCAGCAACATTAGCAAGCCGGAGGCCTATATACAGCAATGAAGAGTAGAGCATAGATTTGTTTGAAATGTTGGTATTTATTCAGGTTTCGTATCTTTTTTTTTTTTTCTCCCAAGCTAAAGCCATTAATTTGTACACATAGAAAAATGCCATAGAAGTGATTCAACACCTCGTGCAGAACCTCAGCTGTCAGAGGCATTGCATTTTAGTATTCTGTCTGGGGCTGTAGTTGTCTAAATTAGATTCCTATGTTATCCCAGGCAGAAAAGGATTACAAAACTTGTGCTACCCTCCAGCGATAGATGCTTTCCATCCACACAGAAGCTTCCATCTCTGCTCTGCAGAGACCTGTTGCTTGTGCTCCCTTCTTCCCAGCACACCAGCTCACATCCTCGGGCCCTGCTCCCCCCAGCCTGTGCTGCAAAGCCTCCAAGAAGCCAACAAACCTGGCTGGTGGCTGTGTTCCCTGCAGCTGTCTTCAGGGTAGGTCTATGCCATACAATAGAGAGGGCACCCAGGGAGCTGGAACTTTCAAAGGAGTATTGCAGAGACACTGCAGCCAGCCTTGGAGCTACAGTAACCCCCTCAGCAGAGGAGAAGCACAGCAGAGTTGCTTTATTGTTTTATGAGATTGCCCTGTGGTTTTTGGCATGCCCTGATTTTTGGGACCACAACCATCGACTGTGTGGGTGGCATTTACTTGGTTGTCAACTTCTCCCAAATTCTTAGAGAGGGAATTTGTCAGAGCTTTCCATGCTATTGCTAGAAGACTTGACTAAAAGAGGTTAATAAAGATTTGGATTAAAGGTAGCTTAATGATGTGGAGATCATAGCCCCTTGCAAGAATCCTACACTAGAACAAAGTAATCCTCTCTCTCCTCTCCTCCTGCTCCCTCAGCAACCTTCAGCCCAGCAAGTAACCATGTGCTCCCTCCAGCCTGACCTCATTTTCCCCTATTCATTTCATAAGTGGCGTCTTTAAGCTCACATTTTCCCCAACATCTCAGAGTCACTTCATCCATCCTGCAACCCCAAGATCATTCATGAGCTCCAAGTTTTCAGGACAAGCCAGCAGCTTTTACTCATTTACTGCACCAAGGCTGACACTGCAAACACAGAGAGGAAGGGAGATCAGTAAAGGGCAAGCAGATTTCCACGCCTCCAGTATACTCCTGGAGATCTGCTTTCTGTTCATTTGCTTTTCCCAGATGTTCCAAGGAGTAAGCTGGCTTTTCCCCTGTGTTTTGTGGTTTCTTTTCAAGACAATAGCAAGTAATGCAATTTTCTTAAGTTGTAAATACTTTTCTCAAGCACAGCTAGAGTGCAATGAACATGATTTGTCATCTTTCTAATCAGGATTCCATCACGTCTCTAGGCCTAGGTGTCTACTGACTTATTCGATCACATTCTGACACTTCAGGAATTAAGCTAGGGCTATTGCAAATGGGAACTGATGGGGACTGGCATTACCTAATCACATAGGAAGAGGATAAAAACGTATAAAGAGTCAGGCCTTCAGTGCATAATATTCAAACAACTGTAGAACACAATTATCTGTAAGATCAGAAATATCTGGCTAATTATTTATACTTGCAGGTATGCATACTTGTTTCAGAATTCTTAACAGAAAGTTGCAAATCTTCTCTTTCTGACATACAAAACAAATTAAGGACTCATTTTCTATTTAGGTTTGCTGGACCTGTTCTCTCCTGTGGCTGCTCCCACTGCATGGATTAAGGACTCTCTGTCCTGCCTACCTCTCCCTGCTACTTCCTCTCACTCAGGACTGCTTTCATGGATGCTCCCTACAGAAGTCAGCTACAGTCCAGCTCTGCATGAGGCAAGGTCCTGCAGGAATCACTTCTGTTAAAAACAGGCATGACTGTCAAAAGTGATCTCCAGTGCTTGCAGCCAGAATCCCAGCTCCATCTGCATCATCTGGAACAGCCTGTGAGTGTTTAAAGATACCCTGACACAGAAAAGGCAAGTGGAAAATCACAAGACTTGATAAAAATTGCAAGAGACTAAGATTTGAAAGGATTTAGCCAATATGCCAAGCAGGCACGTAATGTGCACTATTCACCATCTCACTGGGGTTTTAAGCAATTCAGCTCATATTCACACAGCTTTCATTTTACACAAATCTGTTTGTTCAGTGGTGAAAGCTAGTGACCACTGAAGAATGATTTCAATGGTCTAAGTAGTGACCTGGACAGGTAACTGCCAGGAGCTAACCAAGAAGAAAATACGAGGCACAGAAATTTAGCAGGAATTTAAGGCCCGCTGAATATATCCATTTTATGCAAGCTTCACTTCACTTAGAGATCTAACATGAAACATTTTGCAGCTCTGAATAAAGATAAGTCTAGATGTAAGTGTTTGTAAGATCAGGACTTGATATAATAAAAACTGTTTTGCATCAATAATTTCACTATATAGAGTCTGCCAAGGAGAAAATATGTTTAAAACCTATTAACAATTGTTGTTTTCTAGAACAAGATTCAAATTTTGAAGTATGGCATCCTAGCAACCATTTCAGTAACAAATGAGCTCACATGAAAAATAATCTCAAATAGATAATTTCTAAGTGAACTGATCGTCAACTCCTTGCAGTCATGCCTGTCATCTTCACAGTGCAGACCTATAAGTAATTTTCATTGCTTATGATCAACTCCTTAATCTCCTTTTTGTTTTCTAACATACTAAGAACTATGCCAAGGACCATACATTCACACTAACTTCAAATGTTGGATAAAATCTCCATCAATAATAGGCATTAATAGCACTGTAGATATTAAAATAAATACACCTAGTAAACTGTATTGGAGAAAGCCCACTAAGCTGCACCCTTCATGATTTTTGACTTCACCCTGAATTCAATCCAGATTGCAATTAGATTTGCATGTGTCTTCAATCCTGTGTGTGGTCCCATTAGAAGTACTGAATGGGGAAGACTGGCACAGCGTAACAAAGTGAAAAAATAGGAGAAATACATTTCATTACTGCTCTGTACATGGGAAGATTTGATACAACAACTGTAGTTTAAATTAATCCCAGCATGGAGAAAAACTAGACTCTTTCCCCTTTTCCCATTCATAGAACACTCGAAGCCTTAATGATGTTGTAATTTTGTTCCACAGAACACTCCAGAGAAAAAGGATTCACGTCTTCATCCTGCTTTGGCTCAACTCTCTGATCTTGGCTCACAGAGAAGGCAGGCTAGCAGAGAAGATTCTGCAAATTCTTGGGAGGCAAAAAAGTTGATGTTAACAGGAGAAGAGTTTTAGGGGAGACTCCCCTTTTGGTTTTGCTTTTCATTATCGTTCAATTTATTTAATCTTTTGTCTTTATGTAAGAGGAAGCAAATGACCTAGGCTACACAAGCAGTGTGTTTACTTCTCTGATCATAGGATTTACAGCTCATATATATGTATATTCTCTATATAGTTCATTTTAGATCTTTAGTCTGCAATTTTTTTTTTCAGCGTCTAAAGACCTGCGGTTGATGGATGTTTTGCCCCAGGTAAGTTGCTGTTAGGTCTGCAGTTCCATGGGCAGATCAGGCAGTCTAGGAATTCCCTGCCATGGAAAGGTGAAGGTCTTGCTTGTTGCCCTTTCCCCTGCCTTTAGCTTCTGCTCCTGCTTGTTCCCTTCCTCTCTTCCTACCTTATGGTGGTGCTCATTAGAACCTAGGATCCTTACACGAGGAAAAAGTGTGCAGCTGGGTTGGTTTTCAAACAGTGAGTAGGTTGAATCAACTCTTGGAGAGGTCCAATGGGCCCCAGTGCTGGTACAAGCTAAACCCGAGGAGAGCATAAGTGAGAGAAGATGTAAACAGATGAGGGGAACAGGCAGTGGCAGGCTTGATACTCAGCTCACCAAATTACTGTACCCAATGCAGTTTCCCTGAAGTTTTAGGTAGGATCTGGGTCTACGGAGTTGTTTGTCCAGAGATATCTCTTTTTATCTCAGCCATATTCTTTACCACTACCTTTTGGTACAATGTTGACACTGAAACACATGTATATATTTATTTATTTATTTTAATAATAATATAGAAGGTTGCTTGATGTGAGGGTAAGGGAAAGCAGCTGAAGACCAAAGTTGTATGAAGACACTATATAGGCAGATTTACATGTCAGGAGGAAGAAACAGATCAGCTAATTCTTTGTTTCTTCCATCCTACAGTTACTGACTGTCTACATAATCCCCTTGAAGCAGTTATTCTGTTTGCACACAGATTTATGGATTTTGTAACCGGTTTGATTGCTCAGATTCATTGGCTACTGCTGAGAGATGAATAATAATCAGTGATAATCAAAAAATGCCCAGGTAGGCTGTAAGAACATGGACATTCATCTCTGGGTATGAAGAACAGGAACAAAGTGTAGTATTTATGACTTCTGAAGGCTTTTGTGTTACTTCTTACTTTAAGTAAATGTTTTATTTCATCATGGTTCTGTGATTCTGTTCACAGGAACGATGTGAAGTATTTATGACTTCTGAAGGCTTTTGTGTTACTTCTTACTTTAAGTAAATGTTTTATTTCATCATGGTTCTGTGATTCTGTTCACATGCATGGTTCACATGATTCTGTGATGGCACACATCTCCTCTCTGGCATCTTGCTGATGCCTCTTGTCTTGAAACTTCAGGTTGTGCGGGTTTTGACTGGGATAAAGTTCATTTTCTTCATAGTAGCTGTTATGGTGCTGTGTTTTGGGTTTGTAATGAAAACGGTGTTGATAACACACCAGTGTTTAGTTGTGGTTAAGCAGTGCTTACACAGAGTCAAGGTCTTTTCTGCTTCTCACTCTCTACTCAGCAAGTAGGCAGGAGGTCCACAAGAAGTTGGCAGGGAGCACAGCTAGGACAGGTGACCCCAACTGACCAAAGGGATATTCCATAATGTATGCATCATGCTCAGCAATAAAAATTGCTGATGGGGGAAGTTTGCCAGGGCTGCCATTGCTTGGGGACTGGCTGGGCAT
>VXAA01005293.1:508845-528226 GCA_013399115.1 Anseranas semipalmata
CCACTCTGGGGATGGAGGTAGAAGAGGGTGGATGGGGGAAGGTGCTTTTAGTTTGCTTGTAGTTTCTCACTGTTCTAGTCTGCTAGTGATAGGCAATGAATTATATTAATTTCCCTACACTGAGTCTATTTTGCCCATGATGGTATTTGGTGAGTGATCTCCCTGTTTTTATCTCAGTCCTCAAGCCCTTTCCATTATATTTTCTCCCCATCTTCCTTTGAGGAGGGAGACTGAAAGAGTGGTTGTGGTGGAGTTTAGCTGCCCAGCAGGGTAAAACCACCATATCTGCATCAAGCCGGCCTTCTGTCTACTCAGTGAAGCCTTCCAAAAACTCTAATGAACATGAGGTAAGGACTCTGCCAATGTGTGTCTACTCACACATACACTATTTTCATTCTTTAATCAATGTACAGACAAATGAAGATTAAATTTGGAGATTCAACCTGAAGCTAAAAATTGCTATTATTTTTATTGCTTTCTAGCCCTTTTGATATTTTAAAATGGATAACAGTAGCTCAAATATTCCATACATGAGTTCTTTTAGAACTCCCATGAACATTTGCCCCCAGTAATTTGTTGCAGACTCATTTCTATAGGTGCCTTACTTTGAGAGCAATCCTCAAGCATTCTGCAGAAAGGGCCTTGGTATTCAAATTTATCTAACCTCCTGCACAATGAAGAAATAATTTAGCTTGTCTGTCACTCTAAAATTTCAGTTCTTTTTGCACTTTAATCATCTGCTGACCCATAAGCTTCTCTCACAGGCTTCCTGCTTAGAATAAAACAAAACAAAAGCATGTACAGGCTTTAATGTTCTACATTTTTAACTTGTGCATTGCACTTTTTTTCCCCACATTTGTCCATTTCTATTTTCTTAACTTGGACACAAAATGCTTATGTACTAATGGGGAAAAAGATTTTTTTTCCCCTTTTGAGCTAACTACCTCCTCCATGAAAAGTACACACATGTATGTGTGTATCTGTATATACACACACATGTATGTGTGTGTGCATGCATATATATACATATTTATGTAGTCAGATGAAACAGCAAACCAGTTTGCTTAAAACTTGACTTCTTTTTGGATGTGCAGTCTCTGCACCATCTTAGGTATTGTCACCACCAGAGTGAACAAGTTTGCTGTATATTGTCTTAATTCTTAATGGATTTAATTCTTAGTCCTGAGACTTACACATTCAGTCCAAGGAAAGTCTAGGTTACCTATTGCCTATTTAACTTCAACTCATAGCATGGTGTCAGTTTCCAATAGCACAAATAGTTTCTCTTATGTGTATGGTCTCAATAGCCTCACTCAAAACCAGATATTCTAGTCCTCAAGTGTTTTTAGACTGAGATTTCCACAGAAATACACACACAATGGGCTAATTTCCCAGTTTTAATGGAATCTGAGTTACGCTGCCTTTGCTGTTTTTTATTTTATCAACTTCTATCCTATTATTTTACCAAAGACAATTTTATCATCCACAATCACCTTTTATTTCTTATTTATCTAGTTTTTCCCCAAGTATATGAATTTATAATGATTACTTTTTTTCTTTTTTAAAATAAATTTTGTGACAGAAGCCAGGTTTCATTTTGGTTTAGATAAAGTCTGCACATACTCCTAATACTAGTAAGCCTAACTCTTTATTTCCTTGACATTATTTGCACAGTCATGCAACACTACTTTTCTCTCTCTCCCTCCCTCTTCATGGGTTTGGAAATATTTTAAGTAAAGCTACCATGAAGGTCCATGAAAAAAAAAAAAAGAAAGTGTTTTTTTTTTTTTAAGTGGTGGAAGGAAGAAAGAGGGAGAAAAAAGGAGTAATAATCTTGTATCTGTTCAGTGCTTCTGCATAAAAGATCCATACAAAAACAACAAAAGTAAATTTTCTGTGAAAGGAAATCTGCAAACTACATCCAAAATAAACAAGATAAAAAAAAAAATTCACAATCTTTCCATTATATTAATAGTCAAGGGTAGTAAGGGTACTTTTAACAGGCTCCCATTTAAAAATCAGTTTTCTGATCCTGTGCTACAACATGTACAACTCTCAACTATCAGGTCTTAAGGATCCAAACATTTATTAGCCACCATTTAGGCTTCCCAACATGATCTTCCCTGTTACCTCTAGGGATTCTACAGCTGGATAACTATTTATCCCTTTACTTCTTTCCTGCAGCACGTGTTGACTTTTACATGAAAACCAATGTCCAGGAAATAATATGGCAGGAATTTCTCATGCAAATTTAGTTATATTCTTCTCCATTTCAAGAACAAACCTTTTCTTTTTCAACAAATGTACAGAAAACATTAATTCAAGGAGTTGAGGTTGTTTTATTTTAACACCTAATACAATTCAAATTTAAAGGATTACTTGCACAAAAAAATAAACACATTTGGTATAAAAATTTATCATCACTTTAACACCTTTTTTTCCCTCTTATGGCCTGCACCTTCTCTGGAGCAGAAACATATAAAGACTAATGGCACAAGTTTGTTTTATCCTACAGCATTTTTTTTGTTTCTACATACTCAAGTACCCTAGAGGACAACAGCCCGCTGTATACAAGAACCATTTTCTTCAGCCTGCTGAATTAAGTTTCATAAAGAACCAAAGCTATAAAGGCATTTTAAAAACCATTGTCTTATATTTTTTTTTAAGAAGCACTGACTTTTTGCACCATTTATATACATAGTGTTACATAACAGCTCTTGAGTACAGTACATGCAGCAGAATATATCTGTTGAATATAAAACATACATTTAAAATCTTGACTTATCAGAATTTTTTGAAGATTGAATAATTGTAGAATGCCCATTGCTTAGAGAAAATGGTTTGATAGTACAAATGTCTGCATATGTTGGCCACTGGAACAATCCAAGGCTCATTGGAATAGTATTTGTAGCACATCAATGTGCATAAACAATTTACTTACAATATTAAAACACAACCAGCAAAATCAATAGTTCAAGATCTTATGACTGCTATGTTAATCCTTCTTTAAGTGGTTGCAAAGAAGTGTGGTGGGGGTGCCTCCCCCCACCCAAGTCCTCTATAAAACCTTTAGTATGTAATTTGTTTTCCAGATGAAGACATTTATTTATGTCTGCTGCCTCTTCTCTTCATTGCAGCCGTACACTGTGGACAGTACCATTTCCCTTTTGGTGCTTCTGTCAGTCCAACACATCCATAATGGAACCACTCAATGGGGCACTATAAAAACGGAGTTAGAGAGAGAGTTTGGGTTTTTGCTTTTTTTCTTGGAACACCTATCACAAGTAAAATTCTATGAAAATGAAGCACTGGTAAAAAGCATAGATCCTGCTTTTCACATCAAGTAACAGGACAAAAGGAATGAAGAGGAGGAATTCAGTCCCTAACATATACTCAACAGAAAAACGAAAGCAACAAAAATTCTAGTAGTCATATATAGACTCACTCATATACAAAGCACAATAAGTATATTGTGCTAATTAAGAACTTAGTTTGACAACATTTCAAGTGACACAACAGTAATCTTATCACTCACTTCTGTTTGAATGCAGTAGTATCTCAGTACGTACATGCTTACATTGATGTGTTCTTTTACACCTTATTTTATTTGAATGGGATAAGTGGTATTAGTAGTGATATAGCTAGAAGTTCCCAGAAATAAAGGGTATTTTTAAGTATGTCAAACCTTCCCAGAGAAGAGTGAAGCCTTCTAAAAGAATCTGAACTGTGGGGACAGATGGGGAGAAGTTTCCTAAAGAATGGTTCAACTCATATGCACATTAATTCACATCGTACTTTTCACACAAACACTTAAGCTCTACTTCTGTTTAAAATTTTCCATAAAGTTTTCTATGAACCTGGCACTACTGTTTCTAATATCTACTGCAAACCTCTAGCTTTCTCTTCTTCACTCTTCCACTAACTGACTTTCTGCATGATTCCTTCAGTCTCAATACAAGTCACGAAAGATGAAATAAGAATGAAAAATCTGAAGTAGTAAAAGTGAAATCCATAAATATCAGAGCATTAAGTGGTACATTTCCAATATATAAAGAAAATTTCAAGGTTGGAACATGTCTTTAAGTTTTCAGCTGCTCATAGAGGAAAAAAAACTACAAATATGAATAGGGGGTGAAATATTCAAGTTTGTTTAATGCAAGGGTTCAATGTTTAATTTCCATTTCTGCATATGCGTTTTATTTAAGCAAAAAAAAAAAAAAAAAAGTCTTCCAGCCAGAAAAAAATAGCAAGTGCCAGTTTTGTTTAGAACAGAAGAGCTGCAGAGGCTTAAAAGTTCTTAAAAGCAAGTTTCCCAGTGTCTGAATACTCATTACACACCGGAATTGAACCTTTTTGTGTTTAAGCAAGGAGAAATACATGGAACTCCTGTGTGGCCAGAAAGAATAATATTAAAAACCTATTTTCTTCTATCTCTGTTTGCTTCCACCCATCCCGTATGTTTAGAGCATGTTTTACATATTTATTTATTTTTAAGATCACTGGTAAGTCTGAGGTGAGGTAGGGGACTTGAATGAGAAAATGAAAAATAATTAGTGTGTGTGTGTGTGTGTGTGTGTGTGTGTGTGTGTGTTAAAAAACAAACGAGCTTTACTGTTCTGTGTTTTCACTAAAACTGAAAACTAGTTAAGAATCACTCTACTGTAAAAACAATTCTAAAGAGAAGCAGCTCTTATAAGCAATAGTTATATGCACAAGGTTTCTCTCATGAACATTCTGAACTTCATTACTTACATCTTGGTTATCACAGCCTACCATTTCACCATAGGACACCTAGTAAAAAAGAAAAAAAATATATTAATAATTAAAAGCAATCATCATTTTCAAAGGGATGGAATTCAAAGTGTTTTTTTTTCTTTTACTTTGAGGAGTTTTTCCCATCAACAGCAGCAAACATATTTTTTTTCTGTTACACAATCCAAAGAACGTCCTGCTCACAGCAAACTGATTCAAAAAATGTTTTTTAGAAAAAAATGTATAGATATATGTACACACACACTTACATACATTTCAGATTGGATAAAAAAAAAGTCAGCATTCAAAACCTGAACTAAGCACATTTTGGTCCAAACAGCAGTGCTAAGTACATCATCAATCCACTTTTCACAATTCTATTTATGTCTGGCATCTCCCTTGCACACATGACAATTTCAAGGTCTATCTGAAACAATCAAATACTTTCAAAAGAATCACAGAATTCTATAAAGTCTAAAAAAAAAAAATCTAACACTTAAAAGTATTTAAAAATGCCTGTTCTTATATTATACACAAGTTTCTTCTGCTCTCATTCAGTCTTTCAAGTTTCTGGGTGCCTTTTACAAAAATAGTATCTTCTGCATTATTTATTTATTTTATAAAAGAAGGAAAGCAGGAGAGAACAGGCGTTATTTTAACTTAGAATTTTAATTAAAGTCACTGTGAACTTGTTCAATTTTGAATTTAAACATTCCTGAAGTCCTCAGTAAAAGATTCAGAACTCTTCGGGTATGGCATATCGCAGGAAAACTTGCTTTTTTTTAGTTTCAACAGTTGAGTTCATTATTCATATTACCAGTAAGTAAATAAAAACATTCTATTTACAGTATTGAAATTCTGATCTGTTTTTTAAATCAGAGCAGAAAGTTCACCCACAGTGAAACAGCAGCTCTGGTTATATTTCAGGTTGGAAGACGTTCTTACCTGATTACAAATGCAGTAACGTGGCTCATTTGGATCATAGGTCCAGTCAACCTGGCTGTTAGAATCAGACTCTGGTATTACTGCTGTTTGCTGAGACAGTTCTTGTGCCAGTGCAGATGAAGAAGAACACGATGATAAAGAGGATGAAGAGGAAGATGATGAGGACTGCTGACTTGAGGATTTGTTGTTGTTTCTGAAAAAAAGAAAAAATAGCATACCATAATTTAAATTCGTTTACTGCAACTGTTGACTGAAGCATTGCAGTATGTAAATTCCAAAGTGGCATTCCCTAAGAGATTTCATTCAAGAATTGAAAGAACTGAGATGGTCAAACTGAATCTCTTTGGAAAAGGAAACCAGTCTTACAAGCTTACAAGTACAAGACAGGCTATTTTAATCAATGGAATTTAACAGCTTTAAGCTGTCAAATGGCTTTAGTGGATGTTTTTCTTCATAAAATTTTCATCGACGGCCTTGGTGTCAAGTCTCCATCAAAAAAATGTTACCAATAAAACAGGAATTTGCATATAAGTAATGTCATATGTCGTGTACAATAGATAGCTTTTTTGAAGATGACTGATTCTATGCTAATCTCTACTCAAGCATCACCAATCACTCCCCTGGAACACTGCCAGTATACAAATTCTACACTTTTGCTTATAGGTCAGATCTGACACCCAAGACATATGCGGATGAAAGATGCTTCTAAAACAAAATTATTAACTGAGCTGTGAATGAACACAAATCTGTATGAAGAAATAAAAAAATGCAAGTCAGTTTAAAATGATGGGCATTGTGGGACAAGCTTTTTCCAGCACAACTCAAATGCTTTAAAAATTCATTTTAATCAGAAATAAAATTCACTCAGATGGTCAGATGTCATAATGCATTGTGATTATTTGTGAAGTGGCATGAAGCAAATCTCCAGATTTATTTCAAAACCATCCACAAAGCACTGCATAGTAATACCCAACATTTACATTTAGGCCAAATATTCTCTCCTGAAGAAAGAAACATGAGGAAAGAAGCTAGACAGTATAACAGATGAAAAAGCACATCTGAACATTTATTTAAAACCTTGAAGTGAGTTTGCTTAAAGAAAAAGAAACATGAGAAAAGAAAAGATCTTGTACAAAAAAAGGCCAGCAGGGAATAACTACTTTCTGCTGAGTTTGTATTTAATATTCATGGAAGAAAAAAGTACTTCTAATATGGCCCATGACCTTCAAGGGAAAGTTTAGCTCTCTTAAAAGCTAATAATTGCAGTCAACAAGAAAACCTACTTGCTTTTTCTGCCACTTCGTGAATCTGTGGTTGATGAACTTAATGTTTGTGTTAACGTAGATGCCAGAGCTGATGATGAATATCCAGTTGAATCTCTGGATAATGAAAATTCTCTTCCAAGCTGAAAATCATTGTTCTTAAATGCTTCGTAGCTGGCTTTTAGACTAGATGTTCTTCTTCCTTCCTTCATCTAAAAGGAATACTGATATTGTATCAGATTACACAGTAGAGTTCTTACATAAGACGTACCAGGCTGCTAACTATTATTCATACAGATTCATTAGTTATCCTTTTAACAAAAGGATGTATAGCAGGTGGTAAAATGGGTAAGAATATCCCACAGGAAAAGCTATAAAATGAGCTGTCCCTTTAGGAAAGTTTTACAGGATGAAACTGTAGCATATAAACAACAATGATAATATGAGAACTGAATCACATCAGCTGAAAGTGATTGTGGAAATTCAGATCAAAAGAATTACTAGTCTTTCTTCTTAATCAATAGTGGATGGCAGGCTGACGAGAATGTTTTGACATTACCTGCGCTGTGGCTTGCACTGCTTGAGCTGCTGCCATGGTAATAGCACCGGCCCCCGATCCTGAAGATAATGAGCCCAGGTTATATGATGCCAATGGTTGAGAAGAGTTTGTATTGTATGCATTGTTTGAAGAAGATGATGAATTATTGTTTCGACACCCTTGATGAACAGAACACATTGATGAAATTCAAAATGAAACTAAATTCCTTTGCATTTTAAGAAGAGTTATATATGAAACCAGTGAAAGATTAGGAACTCCATTTATGCATCAGGGTAGTCTGATCATTTGGAAAAAAGTTTAAAAATAAAAAAATAGTAATTAAAAAAAATCATTTGGCACAGCCAAATTCACAGNCCTACCTAACCACCTATCCTCATGTGCAAGGAATCCTTTTAGAAAGACTGTCCTCACTATCATATTCAGCCACTAACATACACAGCTGCTATGTCTATGCCTATATAAAACCAATCTCAGTTGAAATGATACTAACTACTGTGACAATCAAGAATAAAGTAAGAATTTGATTGTACAACTTAACTGTTTCTAGAATAACACTTAATCTTAATTCTAAAAGCTACAAATCAAAATTGTAATGAACCATAGATTTTCATGGCCATCTACAGACTGACACCTGTTCAAACATAGTTCCATTTTATTTGCCATCTCATGCGAAGTTCCTAAAAAATGAATAAAATGACTATGAAGGAGACTTCTTTAAAACTGGTGAACAGCACTAAATTCCAAAACCTAATGTAGGTTGCTTACTATACCCTGTCACAATCTTCCATTTTCAGAAAAGAAACTATGAAATTCTGTCCATTTTCAAAATGAGGGTAAGTTGTGTTTTGTTTGTATTCACTAATCAAAAGGACTTCTCACTGTTTTAAAAAAACACAACACTCAATTTTATTTTATCATAGCTGAATGCCAGGTTGGAGCAACCCTTAAAAGATGAATGAAAATTCTTTTCCTACTTTGGAAATAGTTGCATAGGCTTCTTTTCCCAAAATAATAATGCATTGATCTCATATTTCTACCACTGGATGAATGAAACCGTACTGCTATCCTCTTCTAAACAGTGTAAATAAAAAGAAACAGCCAACATGCAGCTGTCAAATGACAACAAAGCTGATGAGCTTCATGGACAAAACATATAAGTAACAATGCCTTCAATTTCTCATGTTTCAAATGACTGAATATCCCAAAGGAAAGACTATGGATCTCTAATTTCAAAAAGCAGTAGTTCACAAATATAATTGGATCTTCTCCCTTAAAAAGTAATAAAATGTAAGACAATTAAGATTACCTGGTGTATTTTCTTTAGAAGCATCTGAAGTAAGGGTAGATAGAAGAGCTTCAGATTTAAACTTCTTCTCAGGAACATGATCTGTTGCACTATGGTGAGAAGATGGATTGTGTTTCCTTTCTAAGTAAAACAAATGAAGGGAACTTAAATGCAACCTTTTCAGCTTGAAAGTAAGACTATAACTACAGATAATTAAACAGCACTTTCAACGAACTGCCACCAACAAAACCTTGTTATTTCATTCTTGCAGTTCTTCTGAATAGACATCATCATTATTGCATTATGCCTTTTTTTTTCCTAATACTACTTGAAGACAAGTAAGAAACCTTAAAAAGTCAACATGTTTTCAAATCTCAAATACTCACTCTCTACTGGAGTGTGAGAATGGGCATGATGGTTATTCACAGGCTGTGATGGTGTATCCAGCTCCAAAGACCCTAACAGGGAGGTAAAAAGGATAGAAAAGTTTAAAGTCACCACTGACATGGTTTTAACTTTCATACTAATTAAGTCTTTATAATATTAACCGAATCACTGTGCAGTTACATTTATTTTAATCAGAAGAATTTTTGCTAGAGTTGAAATCCTTCCCATAATAAAACCAGGTGAAAGCAAGTAGAATCATAGAGTACCCTGAATTGGAAGGGACCCACAAGGATCATCGAGTCCAACTCCTGGCTCCACACAGGACCACCCAAAAAACAAACCCTATGTCTGAGAGCATTGTCCAAACACTTCTTGAACGCCGGCAGGCTCGGTGCTGGGCCCGCTTCCCTGGGGAGCCTGTTCCAGTGCCCGACCACCCTCTCAGTGAAGAACCTTTCCCTAACACCCAGCCTGACCCTCCCCTGTCACAGCTCCATGCCGTTCCCTCGGGTCCTGTCGCTGTCACCAGAGAGCAGAGATCAGCGTCTGCCCCTCCGCTCCCCTCGTGAGGAAGCTGCAGGCCGCCATGAGGCCTCCCCTCAGTCTCCTCTTCTCTGGGCTGAACAAACCAAGTAACCTCAGCTGCTCCTTGTATGTCTTTGCCTCTGGATCCTTTACCATCTTTGTTGCCCTCCTGTGGACACTCTTTAATAGTTTCACATCCTTCTTATACTGTGGTGCCCAAAACTGCACGCAGTACTCAAGGTGAGGCCACACGAGCGCAGAGCAGAGCAGGACAATCCCTTCCCTCGACCAGCTAGCAATGCTGTGCTTGATGCACCCCAGGATACAGTTGGTCCTTTTGGCTTCCAGGGCACACTGCTGGCTCATATTCAACTTGCCATCAACAAGAACCCCCAGATCCCTTTTTGCAGGGCTGCTCTCCAGCCTCTCATCCTCCAGTCTGTATGTATATCTAAGATTGCCCCATCCCAGGTGCAGAATCCAGCACTTGCTCTTGTTAAACTTCATATTGTTGGTGATTGCCCAATCCTCGAATTTGTCAAGATCTCTCTGCAAGGCCTCTCTGCCCTCAAGGGAGTCAACAGTCTTAATTTAGTTTCATCTGTAAACTTACTTAGTATGCATTTAAGTCCTGCATCCAAGTCATTTATGAAAACAGTAAAGAGAACTGGCCCTAAAATGGAGCCCTGCAGAATCCCACTAGTGACTGGCCGCCNTCTAAGATTGCCCCATCCCAGGTGCAGAATCCAGCACTTGCTCTTGTTAAAGTTCATATTGTTGGTGATTGCCCAATCCTCGAATTTGTCAAGATCTCTCTGCAAGGCCTCTCTGCCCTCAAGGGAGTCAACAGTCTTAATTTAGTTTCATCTGTAAACTTACTTAGTATGCATTTAAGTCCTGCATCCAAGTCATTTATGAAAACAGTAAAGAGAACTGGCCCTAAAATGGAGCCCTGCAGAATCCCACTAGTGACTGGCCGCCAGCCTCATGTAACCCCATTTACTATAACCCTCTGAGCCCGACCCATCAGCCAATTTTTCACCCATCGTATTATGTATTTACCGAGCTCTGTGCTGGACATTTTGTCCAGAAGGATACTGTGAGAAACAGTATTGAAAGCTTTGCTGAAATCCAAAAAGATTACATCTACTGGCTTCGCTTAGTTAACTAGGTGGGTAACATTATCATAAAAGGAAATTAAATTCATTAAACAGGACTTTCCATTTGTGAACCCTTTTTAAATAGAACAGTTTTAAAATGGAAATTGACGACTGCTGCTGTGCAACTGTTGAAATAACATTAAAATGAAGGCCAGTGAGGAGAACCAAGAACAACACTGCTTTCAATATGCCACTTGTTCCAATGAGTTGCGCATAGGCTAGTAATGCTGCACCAGGAGTACTGACAATCTGCGCTGATGTGAACTGAAGAGAAGATCATAGCTACATTTATGAACATAAATGTCAAAATGCAGTAACAGGTAAACTGTATTAACAAGGCAATCTCCCATCTTGTCACATTGACTCAAAACACACAAACACCAGAAATGTCTTTGAAGTTGACCTAACATTCAACAGTAAGGGCTTCAGATAGGCATCCAAGTTCTCTAACATTCAAAACACACAGAGCGGCAATCCAAAGAAGAAAGAAATTAAAAAAAATAAAGGGTGGAGTGAGGGTGGGCAAATGCAAGCCTAACAGTAACACATATTGCAATATTAGCCACTAACCTCAATGATTACAAGGTAGGAGGGACTATGACCGTAAATATCGATTAGAACAATACACAACAGCTTATGTATCAATCTTCAGCAAGAACTAGCTGCAATACCAAGCAACTCACATTTATACAGAAGACAATTCAAGAAAGTAATTCACATCTATTTCTCAAAAGCTGCAGCTTCAACATTTCTTTACCTCTTTCTTTTTCAGTACTTTAAAAAAGTACTTGAGACTTCTTACTAAATTGTAAAGAAAATTATTCTAGAAGAGGTTCAAAGCACAAGGAGACACTTTGGCTGAGCTAACATTAATCGTGTTATGAATTAGTCCAAAGGCTGCCCTCTGGAGGAACCTCAATAATATGTATTTACTCTGAAAGCTAAAAATGTTAAGAGGCTTCTACTTTTCATCTTATTAAGTAATAAAGATCTTAAAGATGCAATATGCTGTCTGGTACATTTATGTTTTCAGTTTTCAATATTCTACCTACCTACTTCACCAAACAAATGCCCCAACTTTAGTATCAGATCTTAAAACTTCAGCTTGGATTCCAACTAAAATAACCTATGTCCTCTTCTGCAGTTGTTACTTCATTAAAAACACTTACTTTGCAGTTTTCTTTTTATGTTTGTTATTGTAAAATAGCAATTACAAACAAAATATCCAAAAACCAGCTTTTTTGACAAAGTCATTTAAAGCTCAAAGAAAGAATATTTACTCCTAATTTCCTCAGGTGATTTAGGTTACTTTTCACTAGCCTTGGTTATGAAGAACAGTCTCTCTTAGCTCCATAATCACAGAAGTTAAATCAACTTTGAAATTTATCATCATCACATTTGAACTTGATGTCTAAATGCTGACAGGTATAGAAATGCTGGATTCTTCCACACCAAGCTGGCCATGGAACTGTCACGTTACATTACATTTATGTTCTGAACACTAGCTTTGCAATATTGCACTATTTGTTAAGCAAGAAGGTTTCTTCCCCAAAATGCCTCTCCCTCACTACCTGTTTACAAAACAACCCATCTTCTGCCCTTTAAAAAAGAAACCCACAGAGTAGCTAACATTACTTGACATTGCACATCCCTAACTAGAATATCCACTTTTCTCAATTTGGTGGCAATCAATTCATGTAAGAAATGGTACGTTTTCAACTGGGTGAGTAGGTGGCAAGCTCAGGTTGCAATACTTACCTAAATAACTATGGCATTGAAAACAGGTTTAAAGAATTCTGAACCTTACTGTAGCAATTCACAAGTGCAACAGTGCTGTGAAAAAAAAAAGTTACTCTAATTTCTCAGTTGTATCTTGACTTCGCTGGTAAAAATCAAGGTTGGAACTAAAATTTGAGAATCGCTGACTGATGAAAGGTATGCAGGTCAAAGTATAATTTCAAAACAAGCGGAAATATTGCAGGCCACTAACAACTTTATAGTATTTCAATTTTGTAGAAAATCCATCAAGAAAATTATGCATACTTACGTCTCTCTAATATTTCTGTAATTCCAGCATTGTCTGCTTCAAGTTCCATTTTAAATTTAGCAAGTTCTTGGTCCAGTTTTCTCAAGTGACGGTCTACCTGTTTTTGAGGCAAAGCGACGGTAAATAGCATCCAGTTCTGGAACATGAATAGCTACACCTTTAGGTCTGCTGAATATGTCCCTTACAGCAATATTCTGCCATATAGCACTAAGCATGTAAAAACACACAAAAGCATAACTTCCTGGTCACCTACATTTCCCTAACTCAGCAGAGATATTAGAATTAACATGAAAATGGGCTGTTGCTCCTAAGTTCCCAGTGAATTACAGGATACAGCAAGGCTACATATTGGCTCAGCCCTCTTACTGTAGGCAATGTTCCAAGACACAATGTTAAATGTTGCCTTCGAGAAAAAAGGCTAAGGGCATTTGAGAGTGTTGTGAGTACGTGTACAGAAAGAGGACGAGAAAGATATGACGTGTCCTTTAGAAGAGTTTGCGCTGCCTGGGGAAGTTACAGTTTTCCTGAAAGGCAATATTTGTATATATGCCACTATGCACATTAGTAAGCCTAAATATTGGCTAGAAGGGTCTCTAAAATGACAATGTAAAGACTTATATGCTTTTGAGTAAAGTATGACATGTTATTGGGTACCAAATATTAACAACAACAAAAAAATCTAGAGACACATCGTGCTGGAAGTGTTTTCTTCATCTGTAGTCATACAGCAGAATACTGTGCATATATTTAAACTACTGCAAATTGAAGAAGTTTTTACAGTTACCAGCTAACCAAAAAAGGAGAGGGTAAGTTCCAACACTCATTAGTAGACTGAAGCAGAACCAAAGCAGACAAGAAATACTTGCTTTATGCCTACTGTATTTTAAAGCAATAACTTGTAGGTTTTGTTCTCTGAGAAAGTGTAAAATAAATATACTTAAAACTCAAAATGCACTTGCTACAAGGAAGAATAACTTGCCTGTGGTGTCTCTTCAAAAACAAACCAACCCCAGGAAAGCATACATTAAAACCTTAGGATTTCTAAAATTATTTCTGTATGTTTTGCAACAACGTACAAGCAACAAAATTCTTAGAAGTCAATAAAACATTAAATGTCTCTTTCACCAGCAAAAAATCTCTATATGAAGGTGATATAAAAGTACAGGTAACACAGTTGTAGTACTTAAGGCATAAAATTAGGTAATTCACTACAAGCCTTTCATCTACTTACCAAATCATATATTTGATTAGCCAGTTGTACTTTTTCATCTGCATCTTCCAAAGCCTTATAATAATCCTGTTATAAAGAGAATGTTTTTAAATAATGAATATAACTGAATTAATTTCAGTTATTTTAAGCTATGATAATCCAGCACAAAATGTATGTTAAAAGTAGAAATTCAAGTCAGTTGTCAGACTGTGAAACTCTACTGTAAACAACAATCAGGTAAATGTTAGATAAGAGCTATATTAGACATCAATTTGTCATCTGTGCCTTAGTAAAAGTGAAACTACAAGATGTGGACACTTTCCTCTATAGTGATATTTAGATTTCACAAGCTGGTTCACTGCAAGAGAAGAAACACTCTTGGATTTATTTCATATTACACAGCATTATGGACTCAACATGAAATGATGGATTTCTAAGACCATTGCAGATACTACTGCCCTTCAAAATTATGCTACGCAGTACTGTAATGGGAGGCCTTTTCAACACTGTAGTTAAATATATAGAGAGATAACAAGGTAAATAGTTTATATTAATATATTTTAAAGTAATTTAACATAAAATTATAAAATCAATTGACTAATGATGCAATTTTACAATCTGTTCTAAACAATGAAAATCCACAGATAAGACTTCTTTTTAAAGTTTGTGTAAGCATATTTTAGCTCTAGTTTTAAAGAAGTTTAAGTGCCTTTTTATTCCGATTTCCACTGAAGAGTACCTTGCTTAGGTGAAATCTAACTGAAATTTTGATCCCACTAAAATCAAAAATAATTTTTATTTATTCCAATGAAGTTAAAGTTTTGACTTTCACTTTTTTTTTTTAAATAAAGATATCTATTTGTATTAATTAAGGAAAAATTCCTTTGGCTGTTTAAGGGGCTGAAGTAGCAAGAGTAGGAGACTAGAAAGGATTTTTTTCCTGACAAAGTGATGGACTACCTTTCTAATAGTACCATCAATGCCCAAGTACTGAAGGATAAAACAAAATGAAAAACCACATCCATCTTATTCTTCTCTCCCTAACGCTACATATACCATATGTATACTATATACAAGGACATGGGCAGAATCACAGGGAATACTGAAGCTAAGCTTGAAAACTTGAAAAATATCCTTAAACAACAACAAAAAAAAAGCCAATTAACTTACACAGCTTCTTTTCACACAAGCAGGAACAAAATGTCTGAGTTGAAAATTTAGTACCTAGTTTCCTTGCCACTTCAAGATTTTTTTTTTTTCAATAATAGTAGCAAGTATTGGGTAAAACTTGAGAGAAATGCTTGATCAAAGAAACCTTTCAGTCATTTTTCTCTTCTTAGGTAGTTCTATCCATCTCTTGTGAAAGCCCAGGGGAAGTCACAGTTCTAAACACTTAAGTCTCCATCAATTATAAACTATTTTTTCCTAAAGTTATTTTCCTTTGCAAAAGAAAAATGAGACCCACTGCTGTGATATTCTTACTTTTTTGATTGATGTCATTTGTTCTTCTCTCCATTCAGGTTTGTTTTTCTTTGCGTTCATAAAAAATTCATTTACCCTCTGCTCAAGCTGATCCATTGCATCTGTAGCACAGGAAAAGATTAAGATAATATTTATATTCTCACATACGTAAACATTATAAAATAAGGTGGAATTTTTTTCTTAAACAAGGTGGACAGGATTGAGGTGTAAACTAGTAGAGCAAAAAAGAACAAAACAAGTGACAGTGGACAGAGGAGGGAAATATTTACCTTAATTTCCAAGAAGCAGAATTGCATTCTGGTAGGATTCTCATCAAGGTTCTTGTGCTCTCCACATGGGACAGGCAGGACTCCAAGTTCTAAAGGTTTTTTGTCCCTAAGAGCAGTGGTAGTGACTTAAAGCATGACCCAAACTCCTCACCCAGGGCTCTAGACTGCTGACTTTGGAACATTCTAGCCAGTTACAAACTGGGCAGGAAACAAAATGTTCTCCTAAGAGAAACAATCAAATACAAAACCAAATAATTGAAAAAATTAGTGCCTCAAAAGGACAGAGCAACCAAAGAGTCAAGTCACCAGCTTTAACTCAAGGCCCTCTCCACAGTATGTTAGGAAGGGTAAGAGCAAATTGAAAGCACTCACAAGGTTATTCCCCCCCGACCCCCAGATGGTAGAACTGAGGGGTGAATGCACTGATGAGATACCATGGACAGGATTCTCACTTACATGTAGTTGAGAAATATCTCAAGGGAAAAAAGTAAAACAATTCTCTAACATTAGCTATTATAAGAAAGGAAAACGTCAACTACAGGTTACTTGTTTGGTTATTTATTGAGGCAGGAACAGGGATTCCCTTTCTCTTCCCCTCACCTTCCTTCAAAAACAGCACCAAGTTTAATATTTCAACAGCTGGATATCTGTGCACGCAACAGCTTGCATATTTCTAAAAACAAGCAGCTGCCCCAGTCAAATTAGCTCTGACAGCCTGGCCAGTCTCAAGATAAAGGATAGTACTGCCTTTTTTTTAAAAAAAAAAACAAAAAAACAAAAAAACAGAACTGTTAGCGATACAGTCCAGATAATAGCTTCAAATTAAATATGACAATGCACCATCTACCTATCGACTTTAGGGTCTGGGTGTAAAATGCTTCTTCGAAACTAGCTTTAAAACTGCCTCATACCATTGCAAGTAGAGGGGGGGAGGACGTGAAGTAACTAGTTCAAGAAACTCATGAATCAGCAAGTATGGTTAGTTCTTCGAATCCAGTGGAGCCTGAAGTTTTCTCATTTTTGCGAAATCCACAAGCTAGAATTAGTTGTTCATGTAAATAATGAAAAATCACACATACGAAGTGATTCAAGATTTATTGATTCTACCTATGCTGGGAATCTCCAGCGTCAAAACCAACAGGAAACTAATGACTTTAGACCAGAGAGAGAGCAATTAATCCCAAGCCAAAACAGTTGTGACATCGGCTCACAGCAACATTATTTAGACCCAGACAAAGTGGTCAAAAAACTTTGGTGTGAAACAGGTTAAGGATAGGAAAATCTATACAATGAACATTTTCCACATGCACTGTGCTATTCTGAGGGATGATTAAGAAGATGGAGCAGCAAGCACGCAGCACACATTTTATGTGGAGGCTTCCAAAAGCTTTCTTCTTTGACCAAATGACTGTAATTTGGTTCATAAAGCTAAAGGATAAAATGTTCTATCTCCTATTCCCTGAATGAAAACAGCTAGATGATGATTATTATAATGGCTCCATAGACGTGAGAATAAAGAAAACTTCCCTCTTTTTATTGAGGACAAATATCAGTCTGTGTGAAATTGCCCAAGTGAAAACTTCCACAGAAACATGGTCTCTCCTGAAAGGGCAGAACTGGCAAAGAGGAATGCAGGTCATTTCTATCACATTATATGAAAGGTTCTCTATCTGTGATACTCCATTCTGACATGCTAATTTCTTAGAACAGATTTCCCAAGAGAATTGTTAGAAATTCTATTTGAAGAGAGACCTTTTCCTAGAGCTTGACATTTTACCATAGAGGGCTGGTAATCCATGATTTGAACTTAAGCAGAGAAAAGCATTTTATACTCCACGGGGAAATGTCTCAGTTGGAGCTCAAGAGTCAAGTAGCAACTCAGGTGTTCTTCACTTTTCCCACAGGAGCCTTATCAGGACATGCGGTAGATACTGGTCTGCTTATATTTCTTCTGATAACAAACAGCAGCACCTGCCCCATTAGAAGTCCTTGTGGTCCAAACAGGACAGAATATCAAGTCAGCATTCACTCTAACACGCAGCCTAGATACCTCTAAATTAAGACTTCTGCAGGTCTCTGGGACAGCACCACTCATCAGAGCACTGTTTTCAAGTGCCTCAGAGACACTGAATGTTCACAGCATGTCACTGTTACACAGCATCAGAACAGTCTGTGGGTTCACACCCAGTATCCAACATCAGATGCCAAACTGCCTGCTGAAGAAATACAAGTCCAGAAGTTTCATAATGTCTTTGGATGCCTTGTCACTCACTCTGCAAGAATTACTGAAGTACCAGCGTCCAAGAAAACTTTTCTCTAGGCCTAAGGCTGGTCTTTGTATACAATATTCTGTATTATCTGCAATAAAAGTGATTTTTGCCGCTTCCAGTTAAAGCAGAGGAACTGACACTACTGCAACTTGGCGGTGCTGGTTGGCTCAGTTTCTTGAAGCGTGTTTTAGCACTAATAGTTTCTTTGCCTCTCTATTGAATAGAAGCCAGATTTTTTATCTTATTTGGAACTACCTAAGCTGGTAAACTGGTCACTCCCTCATGACAGTTACTTCAGAAGCGTTCTCCCTCGTGAGGGGTAACTGCTCTGTTTCCACAACTTTAAGCACAGAAGCCAAGCCAGCACTTAAGCCATAATATACAGAAAATCCTATATCCGGTTCAGAACGTCAATAGTCTGCTACACAGACCAGCTGGGTCCACTAAAACACCCATCAGAAAGACTAAGACCTCACTTCGAACTATTATAGGTTAAACTATTGTTTTCAAGAACTGTGCTCCTACATGGTGAGATATTGAAAGCATGGTGCTGCATTATGTATTACTGCAGAGCATTCACTTGTTACTTCAACCCTTGCTCCTTCTCTCATTCTCCTTTACGATAGTCCAACCCTTCTGTGTTGATGATTCCCCTCATCTCTTGCACAAGTTTCACTAACAAAGACCTTAGCATCTCAGTTGTAGATGAACATATTGTGCATTACAACAACAGCAACACCTCACTGGGTGTTACAGGACATGAGTTCCAGATGAGACTGTTAGAGACAATCAAAAGGCAACGCATCCTGAAAACAGCATAACGCGGCATATTGGACCAGGATATGAGCAGATATATACAAACTGATCTACAAAGAAACCTTAAGCAGACTGTATATATGGTTAAGTGTCAGCTAAGGCACAAGAGCCTAAGCAAAAAGCTCCTTCACGTATGCTATGGTGAGGAGAGCTGGCTGGAAGGTTTCAGAAACAGCATACCGCTACCTGCTGAAAGAGTGGGGCACAACTCCTGTTCCAAACCACCATCACTGCTCTTAGGGATCAAAAATCTAAAGACTTTGGGACATGCCACCGAAAATGCCTTAGGGAGCAGCACAAGCCCTGTAGCCGCACTCCTCTCAGCGCCTACCAGCGCCGGGACCTAGCGGCGGGCCCCGGGCGGGGGCCGGGGGGGCGGCGGGGCCGCGGCCGCTCGCCGCTCGCTGTCAGA
>VXAA01005293.1:529012-555192 GCA_013399115.1 Anseranas semipalmata
GGCGCTCGCTTCGGCCGCGCCGCAATTGGCTGCCCGCGCCTCTGACGCGTACCGCGGCTCGCGCTCCCCCCGCGGCATCACGGGAAATGTAGTCTCCTCGCGGGGAAGCGCCGGGAAACTACGTGTGCCGCCATGCACTGCGGCGGCCGTGCCTGCCCTGGGCGGGTTTGCCCTGGGGCGGAGGGGCGGGGCCAGGCGGTAACGGTCCGGTAACGGCCGCGGCGGCTCGTGCTTCCCGGCCGCTGCGCAGGGCGCTGCAGCTGGCGGCTCTGACAGCCCCAGCTGCCGCAGGCGTGCCCCGCGCTTCTCCACAGAAGTCCGCTTTCAGCCCTCGCTTTTTCAGACAAAATTTGAAAATACCTCTGCAGGCCGCTCTGAAGTTGCTCGAGAACCGAGCACGGAGCGGAGCATCACAAGTACAGCCAAAAGAAGAGAAAAAAGCTTGCAGCTTTTTAGTCAGACTGTGCTTTGGGGTGTTTAGTCGTCATTTGAAACGCGCACAGCTGGCAGCGTTGCATAAAAAAGCATAGGAAATGACAAAGGGAATGAATCTGTAATTTATGTCTTCTCGTGAGCGACCCAAAGCGAAAAAAGCTGCTCTGGCTGTCATACCACAGTAATACAGGCACTAGCAGTTACAGGTGTGCCAGAACATAAACTTTGGGCTTCAGAATTGCTGTTTAGAGTAGATAACAATTAACAAGTATATAGTAATGATTGCAATCCAATTACAATACTTGCTGTAATTGACTTTAAAATGTTTGGGGCTGAAGTTTGTCATGTAGTTTCAATCCCCCAAATACTTGATTTCGTTACTGTTTTATCATTATTTTATTGGTCTAGTTATGGCCTAATGCATAGAAGAAAATGATTGCTTTTATCCAGACATGCTTCCAGTATAACTTCATGGTTTTTGACTGTGGGAAAGGACTTGTTAGGGACTGCGTGATGTCAGATGTGGGTGCAAGGGATATAAGAGTTGGCATAGCAAAACAGACTGGTTTTCGATATGCATTTTGTCTCATTTTTGTGTAGTCATCTGTGCCATGTGTATCTAAGCAAGGACAAAAAGTGTATGCTTAAACCAAGTCTGAGTAAAAACCTGTGTGAGATGTTTTTGAGTGTCCGGACTAAAGGAAAAATGCATTCTATTCTCAGGTTTTAAATGCATACATTGTGAGTGATTAGCTAAGGGTGATTGAGTTTTATGAAGTTAAGCATAAATTCTGTCTGTAGCCTTTATGAAGACTGATGTTAATTGTGTCTCAAACACATGGTATGGAGCCAAGGTTTTTTTTTGTTTGTTTGTTTGTTTGTTTTTAATTTCTACGTCATTATAGATGGAAAAGAATGTATGACAATTATCTATCAACTTTGCGGAAAAAGTGCAGTGCCTAAGTAGTCACCTTCCATCATTAGCCGTTTAGTCTGTACCGCTAGAACAGAAATACCAACTAGTCTTTAATGTACAACTTTTGACACTCTGGTGTAGCAATGACAATATTTTTGAAGTTTTGTGTGAGAAATTGCTTGGCCCCATTTTGTTATGTAGGAGACATGTTCTAGTAAAAGGGTTTGAAGTGGCAAGAGAACTTAGCCCATGCAAAAGCACAGCTAAAGTAATCACATCCTATACACATTAGGAGGAAAGCTGGGTGAATTTGGGAAAATCTGAATTGGTGGGGTCACTTTCTTTTATACTCAGGGGTAGCTTTAATGCTTTTTAAAGAAAAAAACCACACAATTTTGTAGTAGACATGGGAGTGTGCACATATATAATGCAGCAGAGGTTTAAGAGAGCAATATTGTACAAAAATATCGTACAAAAAGACCCCTCCATTAGAACCACAACTGAAGCACAGTCACACAATTAAGTTCTACCGTTTGCTTCACCACCAAAATCCTAGGACAGCCAGGAGGTTGGGACCTTGTGACTTCTCTTATGCTTTGTTTTTCGTGCCTGGGTTTGCCACATACTCATCTTCACAAGCTTTGGCGATAACCAGCAAAATCATCACTGAGGGCTATTGTGCAAGGAGATTTTCATCTAGTTCCTGTGTGTTGTGGTGCCCAGATATAAGAACCACAGTTCTGGCTGTGTCTCAGTCATTCCCTTTAGTAATAGCGTGTGACCTGTCCACGTTAGTGGAAAGGGAAAATGAGACTCAGGCTTGCCAACAGAATGGCAGACAAAATTCTAGTGGGGCAGGTGCCTGCTGTCTTCAAGGTCTGAGTGCCCCCCTTTATGTTTCATGATTTATTGCAATATGTGAGAGGCTTTTATAGGAATAGGAATAGGAATCTTCTTTTAAAAATGTTCATTGTAGTACTTTACAACAAGGGATGAGAGGGGATTAGATAGTAGAATACAAGTGAAAATTGAATTTAACTTTGTTCAATATCTGTTTAGAGGCAAACAGGTACTTAATGTATCTACCCGTAGTGTCCTATAGTGTTCTTCAGTATTTTTTTATTTTTAACGGGTGGAGAGTCTGTCACATTTTCCATTTCTGCCAATGTTAATTCATATGGTATAGCTAAATGAGTAGCCATGCAAAATTCAGTAGGATTGTGTGTAAAAGTGCTGCTCATCATGGCAGACGGATGGAACTGAGTTTAAACTGACATTTTAAGAAGTGATTAGCCACTCAAGCCATGAAAAAGAGGCTATTTTTAGAATGGAAAGCTTCCTGTTGTGTATAAATGTAAAGAATTAGCTCTATTGATTAACCTAACTTTTAGAACAGCCTAATTAGAACAGCTCATGATAAAGAAGCATGGACTAATGGCAGTGTTTACTGGGATGCAAATACAGTGAAAAAAAAAACTAAACACCAACTGTGAACTCAAGCTAAACAGAAATTCAATTTGTAAATTGCAGTGGACATTGCTCAGAAAACTTCCATACAGCAACAGAACTGCTTAGCACAGAGAAGGGAAGAGAAGCCACCGGAGTTGCTTTTTTTCTTCTGTTAATATAACATTATTAATGTTGATGGTGTTTCTCCAGCAAATGTCTCACATAAATAACATATCATCACTTGTGACAGAATGATGGTATAAAGGAATATTACGGTTGCCCTGTGACCTACCTAAAGCTAATTGCTTGCATGGGTTTCATTACTTTTCAACTGACAGGAGAAAAAAAAAAAGATTGAAAGCATGGATGCATGTTCTGATGGACACTTCTCAGATGGTGTTAAGACTTTTAAATCTTCTCTCTCTCTTCTGTTCTTTCCTAGTCCAGGTCACTCTAATGTTCTTTTTCTATTATTCTAATTTCTGCTCTCTCTTCCCTCTTGTAGATTTGTCTGCCACATCTCTTAACTTTGTCCTTTCTGTCTTCATATTCCACCTGCTGTCAATCAGTTGATCTTTCCCTTTCCATGTTCTTTCCAGATCCATTCTATCTTCTATATGTTTTCAGGGGCTTTCTGTATTCTTTTAGGACTCTCATTATTGCATAGTTTCTTCAGCACTCTGATTTTTAACTGTTGTCTAATCCAGAGTTTCCAGACCTGTAGTCCCTATGTTTTGTTTCTTTGTTTTCAAGGAAGGGTTGCTAATGCTTTGATTTGAAGAAATCAGGAAAGACCTACCCAGCCCATCCCTAGCTTGACACTCCAGGTCTCAGCTGCTGCTGGTAGGTTCTCATGCTCTGAGTTCTCACAAGGGAGCCTCACTGCCCTTTGCATGCAAAGACTGCTGACATTTGGAGCATAGACAGCAAAACCTGTCTGTTACTGAGAGCTAGCCTGTTCTTACAGAAGAACTTTATGACACGGTGACAACTGAGCAGCACCAGACAACGGTGCAACAGTACCTACGTACAGCTACTGGCCTGGGCATCCCTTAAACTACTAGAAACCAAGCATTTGATTTTCCTTGGCACCTGCCAGGGCTGCTGTACAGCAGCCCTGGCTGACGGGCAAGAATTCGTTCAGCACAGTGCACTGCTGCAAGCATGTGTTGTTGACAGCAGCGTCCTTAGCTGTTTTGTCTGCCAGTGTCAGCATCAGGCGTGTTGGTCTCCTCATATGCTTTCAACTGTTGTATCATAATTCCTCCTCACTTCCTGTTTGTTGCCTGCGATTTTGCTGCTGCTGCTGTTTTTCCATTCTTTTCAGTCCTCCCTGTCTTGCAGTCCAGCTGTCCCTCCCAGCTGCCATGGAGCCCACCATCTCCCATATTCCACCGCTACTGACAGAGGGGCATCACCCACAGCCTCATAGTCACTGCAGGAAATAGCTGTCATTCCTGCTGTACTGCACATCATGGCTGTTGGAGGACATTTGTTAAATAGCTAAATTGTCTTGAGACTGAGTACCATGTAAGGGTTACAGCATGATCGTATTTGTTCTGGGCAATCAACTTCATGTAATGGGAAACTGAATCCAAAGCCAGATCCTAGGAAAAAGCAGGGTGAGGCTATCAAATAAATAATGTTACCCTTGTCTAGTGCAGCACTATGCAGAAACTTCACACTTCTGTGAAACGATCCCCAAAAGGGCAAATATGGCTGAGAAGTATTGTGGCTGCATGGTAATCTATCTGAGAAATCACTTTCATTTTCTACTTATTACAAACTCTTTCACATTCTGAGATTCACATTCCTATTTCTGGAAACAAATCCATGACCCCAGATAATTAATTTACTTTAACAGTCAACAGGAAAATGGAACTGCCATTTATCTTTCAGCTTGACTTTGTGTACAGACTCAGGCAATTACATCTCCATCTTTTAGTTAATTTTGTCTGCTACAGACTTGGTTAAATATACTTGCAGATTTCAGTTATTTCCTGAAAGTCTGCAGGATATGAGCAATCACTGTTTGTGTATTAATCACTGAGATGTTTTTATCCTGACTTCCTAAGGAAATAAAGTTTATATGAGCATTCTGTGTATTTGTGTGCACATTTTTTTATCTGTCCTTTCACTCTGCCTTGTCTCAGTTGAATTAATTGACTAATTTCAACCAATCTGAAAGAAAAGTAGCCCTTTTAAGAGATAAATTGTGTACACCTTAAATGCTGTGTTGTTTCTAATATATTTTCTTTTTCTTCCTTTCACTGAGGAAAAGGTTGCAGTATGAACCTGCTACCTGTTAGGCTTTAGAAAATCCACACAAGAGCAATGTTACATGAGTATCCCAGCCATGGAAAAAGCTTCAGCAAGTGAACACAGCTTTCGAGGCACCGTTATAAGCCATAAATGCACCAGGAACCAACTCTCATGGTTTTGCTGTTCACGGAATGTCTGGTTTTGTTTGCTTTGTTTTTATTTATTAAAATCTTTAATGCTGGATTATATGGCATGCCTGGCAATAAAGTTTTAAAACAATTCTTTTAATGATTATTGTACTTCTAAAAGTTTAATTTTCAAATGCCTGTAGCCGATTGTCTGTAATGAAGGATATATGTTGCCTTTTTGTAATTGTAGATTTACAGTCATACCTTTTCCCATGAGGTCAGCAAATTATTGTGGCTGGAAGAGGTCCATCTATGGTAGCTTTCCACCAAGAAATGCTATAAATGACTGCTGTGACATTAATGGCATGGAAGAGTGTGGGATATGACACCACATATCCTCTGAGTGCTGGGGTCTGCGGATAGAGCAGGTTAAAAAAAAAAAAAAAAAAAAAAGAGAGAGAGATGCCCTTTAGGGGATGATAAAGCAGTTACCCTCCTCCCAAATCCATGCACTTGTAGCCTCCTTTGTCCCTGAAGCAAATTCAAAGAAGGTGAATGTGGCAGCAGGGGAAGGAAATACTCCGAGAAACTTGCCAAGATAGTGACACTGTGATTGACTGAAGGAGCACAGCTGCCGCAGGAAAGGATGCAGACTTTGAGGGCAGGCATGAATCTTCACTGCTCCTGGGCAGGCATTGTCAGGTCTGTGAGGACAATGCAGAAATCACCTTCTCCTTCATGATCATTAAACAACAGCTGTGCAGAGATTAGGGCACTCGAAAATCCAGAGTTCAGAGTCAGAGGAGTTGTAGGAGAGGACAGACCTTTGTGATGGAATGTAAATACTGTAACTTCTTACCAAGGGAGATAAGATCTACTGGAATTTAGCACAAAACACAGACCTGCCTCTTTGCAAAAACCATAGTGTGATTATGTTAGGCAAAATTTGGAGGAAAAAAAAAAGAAGAAGGGACTCGATGATCCTTATGGGTCCCTTCCAACTTGGGATATTCTGTGATTCTGTGATACTTTCTTAAAATTTTACTGCTGGATATATTTGAGATGGTAGTAACGTTGTAGCTGCAATGCTCTAAGATGCAGTCAAGTGATCTTTCTGGGGAAGCTAATGTACAAAATAATTATTGTATTAGAGATGTATACAATTGATGAAAATATGGACAATTTGGGGAACACACAAGCTCTTCTTCAACTGTTCTATTTACATGTTTCATGTGGTCTTTCTAACCTGCACAAATATTTCACTTGATCTAAACATTCCTGTTTTATATATCCTTGGTCAAATTTGCAACACAATTAAAAATATGTTTACTTAATTTACAAGTGAACTAATGTTATACTCTAATGGTTGAAGTCGGCTTACTTTAAGGTTATTATTGTTTATCATTTTTGTTCTGAAATGCAAATTCATGGTCCCACATGTGGTGACCATGAATTTTGCCTATTAAATTTGTTGATATCACAGAGAAGTTGTAAGAATTAAGGGCTTTACCATAAAAGGGAGTTATTTCATGTGAATCTGCAATTTGAATTTATAGCATATCAGCAACTCTAAGCTAATGAGGCAGGAGAACATGTTTTTATTAAGAAAAAAATCCATATTGTTAATTAGCTGTCAATTATTTATAAGGAAGGTAATAACATTACTGCCTTTCTTATCCCAATTTCAAAACAAAAAGTAAATATTTTTTCCCCATTAACTAGAAATCCTGTATTCCACTTAGTTATAATCTCAGATCTGCTGCTGTGTCTCTACCCTTAAAAATCAACGCAACATGCTTGGGAATGCAGCTAACTGGGAATTCTTCAGTGAAACAATTTTTTCGTTGGAAAATACTCATTTACTATATATTACTTCCACTTTCAATAGAAGTTCAACAAAGCTTTTACTGAAGAGTAAAACTTAAAGAGGGCAAGAAGGATAATAGGTAATAACCTTGTGATCATAAAACTCTCCTGGGAGATGCAAAGGAAATTCAGGACTCTCTCGTGCCTTATTTAGGTGTCAGGCTTCAGATTTTTCTTCTTGATCTTAACTTAGTCCACGGACAGCTAGATTTGAGAGAAACCACCACTGATTACTGTATCTGGGATGCTGGGTACTCAGCTTCATGGCTTTGCTGGAAAGAATATATGCAAAATACACAAATACAAAAAGTCCTAATTTATCTCCAGCTTAGGAAAATCACTGCAGAGTTGATTTCCTGGTGGCTGGAGCAGATTTCTGGGACAGGGAGTAATAGCAGACCTGGAGACTGAACCTGAATCTTCTGCATCCTGCATTCCTCTCACTGCCGCCCTATTATCTGTGCATCTATAAAATTGAAAGGTTTTAGTGTCATTTAATAAAGAAGACCATTTAAGAAATCCTAAAAAATTTTACAGGTTCAGAAAACCATTTCCTGGTCTAAACTGATACTGAGCATCTTTCATCAATATGGGACAGATTTAATCAAAATTATTTATGATTATACATGAACCTGATTATAAACTCACATTATTCTGTTCAGCTATGACTGTATTTATATCCTGATGTCATTAACATTAAGAATGACTTTTGTTAACAGTGAAATCTGTTACTGTGTGATTGACAGTGAACAATACACTGTATATAGAATGGGAGAATCTCATTTGACAGAAAGCTTGAGGAACTTCATGTACCTTCCAAGACAGAGTTTTTTGTACATTTCTGAGAAAAGTCCAACGGCCTAAATTCACTGTATAAGATACGATCTTAAAATTATCAGGTAACAAAACATTGTAATTTTATATCAACATTTAGCTGATAATTAACATAGTAACAGATAAGTATTCCATAAAAATAGAAACAGTCTTAATTACTTTTTATCATGGATGTCAGCATTTCCGTCCAGAGGAGGGCTACGAAGTTCATCAGAGGGCTGGAGCACCTCTTCTATGAAGAAAGACTGAGAGAGCTGGGGGTGTTCAGCCAGGAGAACAGAAGGCTCTGGGGACACCTCATTGCAGCCTTTCAGTACTTAAAGGGGGCTTATAAAATCATGGAGAGAAACTTTTTGCTCGGGCAGACAATGACAGGACAAGAGGGAACGTTTTTAAACTGAAACGGGAGATTTAGATTAGATGTTAGGAGGAAATTCTTCACTCAGAGGGTGGCGAGGCACTGGAATAGGTTGCCCAGAGAAGCTGTGGATGCCCCATCCCTGGAAGTGTTCAAGGCCAGGTTGGACAAGGCCCTGGGCAACCTGATCTGGTGGGTGGCATCCCTGCCTATGGCAGGGGGGGTGGAATCAGGTGAGCTTTAAGGTCCCCTCCAACCCAAGCCGTTCTATGATTTTGTTACCGGAATTATATCTGGCCTATTTTTCCTTTTTGAGAATAAATATAAATGCAGATTAAAAATATTTGTTCTAAAGAATATTTACTGGAAGAAAAGCCTGAAATAGTATGTCTTATTAGGTCTCTTCTTTTGTAAACACGATTAACACAAAAAGTGCTGCCAGAAGAAGATGATGATTAATGGTTCTAAACACTATAGATCTGCATTATGTAATGCATCTCATATCCTTGAAATGAGGACTGTAATTTGTCATTGTGGTATAGAGCTAAAATTACAACAGGCAATTTACAAGAATAGATTATAGTATTTTATATTTGCATTTTTTTTAATTCATATGGTCTTATATTTGAATACATGTTAGACCTCAGAGCAATGCATTCATTTTCTGTGTAGTGACATGCAATGGCCAGATAAACAATTATATATTTGTTTAGTTAAAATGACCCCTATCATATTTCTTACACAGTACAGTACCCTGCAAGTAGCACCACAAAGTGGAATGAGTTACCACATGCTGTAGTAGTATTGGAACTCAGAGGTTTCTGTAATGAGACTTGTGTGAACAAGTCCACAAGTTTCATCCGTGTCTGCTCTGCTTGTGGATAAAAGAGTTTACCAGTTCCCCATTCTGCCTGCTGGGTTGGATCTCGTGTCAGCCTTGCACTTTGGAAAGTCAAGCTGAGTTTCAGAAAACAGAGATGAAACTGTAAGAAGTGTGAACATCAACTATGCAAGCCATTTGATTTATTATCAAGTTTAAAAGGGGGAGCTGTGTTAACTTTTCCAGTGGTGAAAGAAGCCGTAGCAGTAAGAATAACCAGTGTCTCCCTGACTGAATTGTCCTACTGGGACTACTGTCCTCTTCAGTGACTGAAGGTATTCTCCATGGAGTTCTCCTTTCTTTCTCCCTCTGCCACACAACTCTTTTGAAGATTGGGTGTTGAGGGCTTGTTACCAGAGCCATCAATGGGCTATGCTTTTGTCCAAAGCTGCATTCTTTCCCTGGATGCTCCCTTACTGGTTGTCAAAGTGGGGATCCAAGTCAGTACCCAAGCATTTTCAGACAGTGGTAAGTCAGTATCAGTGAAAAATGAGACCAGGACTGCAATCACAAAATCGTGTGCCATTAAATTATTACCATAGCACCTGGCACAGTTTTGGCCTATCTCAGCTAGCATCTCCCAAACAGTGCCCTTCACTGCCTAGGACTTACAGCATGGCAAGATCCATTCCCAACAAAAAGTTAGACAGGACCACTTTGATTTTTAGGGGCTGAGGGAGTTAAGCTGTGTGGACACAAGCTGTCCCAGCTGCGCCAGCTGACCTCAAATCCTCACTCATTTCATAGCCAGTTGTCAGGAACCTTTCCGGCTGCTTAGTCAGCTGGGAGGAGGATAAAAACACTTCCCACTAAGCAGCACTCATTTTCTACTTTTATTTCCACACCCTACTCAACCAAGTGATTGCAGTGTTCGCAGTTAACCCTTGGGGTTGGAGCATTTTCCAACTTCTTATGGGAATTACTTTCTGGCAGGGCTGGTCTCTTGCCAGCATGTCCTTACAGGGTGCTGCTTTCTCATGGCTCCCACCCGGCATTTCGTGCCCCTGCTGCACCCCCCTATTTTAGACAATGAATGAATTCTTTAACTGGCCTTGGCTCTTTTTAGTCTCATACCATGTATGTGGCTCATGGTAGGCTGCAGTTCATTAAAATGTACACAATATTTCATATTCAGAGAATTTTTCTCAACTTCTTTATACTTTCACAGAATTACAGTAAATTTATGTAAGAGATGTCAGACAGAAAAACCTGATTCATGGCATTTTTTTTTTTTTTGTGGGAATGCACTGAGAATCCAACATTTTGGCTTGTGATATGGTCTAATGTGCCCTAATCATTTGAATGGGAAATTCCATTAAATTGGTGACTTACGGTCCTGGAATTGCTCAGTGACCTCAAGTGTTGGGGGGACAGATGTAGCTTGCCTTCTTTATTTACTGATGCTGGCTCATAAATGTATCTTGATAGCTTGGACAACAGAGACAGCTCCCTTGTGGGTCACTTAGTTGAACTTGACTGAAGAATGTCTGCCCCTGGAAAGAAAAATATTTGACTTCCAACAGAGAACCAGAGGTTTCTGTGCCAAATGGGATGGTGTTGGGAAGAAGCTAGAACAGAATGGAGAGAAGGTTAAATTGTCACACTAGGACTGAAAGCTGTTATGTAGATATGTAAAAACATAATACACCTATGTATGCATCTGTCTACTGTGAATATTCTTCCTTTTCTACTTTCAATCAGTGTTAACTGCATAAAGCTAATGTGCAATAATTCCTTGGTGCTTGCTTTCAAAAATAGAGGCACTTTTTGCTAAATGTATAACATAAGCAGCAAGTGATGTGGTCACATCAGGCTGTTAAAAACATGACAGGTGTAGGTCAGATAAGTATTCAGAGATATAACTTTACAGGGCTCTGTAAAACTACTAGTAGCCAGAGCTAAATGCCTTTGTATCTAGCATCACATACAATTCAAGTATAGTCTGGACGTGCTCTGCGTCTACTGTCTGTCTCAGACATATAGCCATTTATTCACTATTAAGAATGAATAAATTATACAAAATGTTAGTTCAGAACCAGCATATTGAATTAAGGAGAAATGTTGTCATCTAATGAAGATTTCGGCTTTAATCACCCCCTTCCAAACACATATCCACTCCACATATGTATATGGGTATGTGTGTGAATGCATGTGTATACATACGAATGTTATTTCAGCAATGGTATTCAGATCTTGTTAATAATCCTATTTTCCGTTATCTTTCCTTGCATATCTCATTTCAGTTGATGCAATATATACTTAGAGATTCAGAATTTGAAGGGAATATTAAACGAATGCATATTTTCAGTGAAGGCATATGCATGCTTTTGTATAGGATTTTATAAGAAAGACTGAAGTGAAAAAGGGCAAAGAGAAAATCATAAAAGTAAAACTGTATAATTTAATGGAATGGTATAACGTTGTTATATTTTTTATTTATCCTATCAATTTCATTAGGAAGTAATCACCTCGTTATAGAATCTTGTAAGATAAGTTCAAAAATCAAAAAGACACATGCTCAGATGAATTCTATAAGTTTTAAAGCAATTTCTATAGAATCCTACTAGTCTCATCTCTGTTAAATTCCAAAGAATTTTATACAGAGACTCTATTCTTCTATCTATTCACAGACAGACTGAAGGCATGGGTACAGCTGGACTACACACGTGCCTCATTCAGTGAATTACTACTAGCTATCATTTGCTGCCTTGCCACAGCAGTAACAAAATAGTAACGTGGAGCAGAAGTCTCATATCAGATAACATGCATGCACCAGCTGTTCTTTTAACCCACTATTCTCCTCCTTCTTGATACAATTTTTATTTTTTCATTTTAGATACTTCATGTTTTTCACTTATGAATAATAGTTTGTTTACAAAGTCACAGTTTGAGTACCCACTGAATTATGGAAAATGCTATGTTTATAATGGAAACAAAATACTAATTTCATACAGACAAAAGAAACACAGAAATTTGCCCTCCCTGTTAACATTTGTGTAACTTTAAGAAATGTCTTTGCATCATGTATCACAGGTGCCATGTGATGCAGGAGTCATCATGGAAACAACACTACTGAATAGCAAAATCAGGCATTGGAATAGCTATATCTTAATAACCTTCAATTTTTCCACGTTCCAAGTATTTTTATCGGTTCAGCATGGAGTGAATATGAAACATAACAAATCTGTGGGCTGAAGGACAGTATGTTCCACTTCCACAACTTTTCAGGCACTGCTATTCTGTTAGAGTAATTAATTACTTTTGTTCCCACTATTATCTGTGTAAACACAAGTAATAGACAAACCATATATGTACTCTGTGTACCTATCTATAGAAGATTTTGTAAGGCAGGTATCTCCAAATAGAGACTTTCATACTTTAAGCACTCCATAAGAAATGGGGATCCCATAAAAGGCCCATCACTGGTGCTGCACTGTGTTTTACAAGTAAAATAACATGGTTGGTTTGAGAGGGAACCGAGATACCACAAATACTATGGATATTTGTCAGTTGAGCGTAGCCGCTATTTCTATCACAATAACATCACAGAATCACAGAATGGTTGAAGTCGGAAGGGGCCTCTGGAAGTCATCTGGTCCCCGTCCCCCCCTACTCAAGCTCTAGGGTCACCTAGAGCAAGTTGCCCAGGACCATGTCCAGATGGCTTTTGAGTATCTCCAGGAAGGGAAACTCCACCGCTCTGGGCAACCTGTGCCAGCGCTCAGTCAAAGACTGCTATCAAACAATGCTTCCTTCTTTGAATATAATTTTCATCACATACAAAGAACTTTTATTTGATTATTTGTATTATAAAATGTTCTCAAAGGGAATGGAAAATATACATGGTATAATACTGTACATGAATAAGAACTCTTTCTTGATAATACTGAAACTCAGGGCAAATGTGTCAAATGTACTCATATAGTACAATTTAGATCAATAATTCTTTTCTTTTTGTGGTATCATTCAAGCTCATTGACTGTCTAACAGTATTAACAAAACATTTTTAAACCTTCATGTTCTCAGCCTTAGAAAAGACCAACTGTGGTGAAATATATGTCAAGATTTAAGAATACAAGATAAAGTTGCTAAATATGTAGGTTATATTTAAGACTGACAATAGCATGAAAAAACACCAACACAACTGTAAGTATACAGATAAATGTTTAAACAATGATCATGTCACATGTAACTCCATCATTGTCATTCAGCCACCTAAACTTTTGTTTTCTTATTTGGGTGGAGGGGGAAAATTCTTTTTTTTCTGTGTAGCTAAATAAAGTAAGTTCTTAACACATCAAATATGTTGATATGAAAAAATCCTGCTCGGTCTCAGGTGCAAATGAATGATCTCATGATTTCAGAGGAGGAAGAAACCAGTGTGGACTGTGAAGAGGCAGATACAGAAAGAGAGAATTTTTTTTGAAGAGATGGATTAAATTTATATCAGCTTGTAGAAGCAAAGTTTTACTGAGGAATGCTTATAAGACAAGTGAAGAAATTAGACAACCAGCTGAAAAGGTAATTACAGCACATGAAAACTGTCAATATGAGAAATAAAGGAAGAATGAAAAAACTTACAGTGAAGACCTTCAAGTAGTCATAAGATTTGTATAGCAGAATTCAGACTGCACAATATAAAATAATGACGTATGTCTGGAAGATGGGGGGCAAGAAAGAGAAAGATTTAAAGGTAGGACAGAGAGGAGAGGGAGCAGGGCAGATGAATAACACAAGAAGTAGAAATGAGAGAAGACTGTGAAGGAGAGCACTGCAAAGTCATTGTCATGCAAGAGAGGCCAACATATAGACAGTGTAAGCATGTAGGAAACAATGGTGGCTGGACAAAAACAATTTAGATGGCAATCTCCTAGATGGAACGGTGTTTAATGAAGAGAAAGCTAAGTTGAGTGGACACTTTGGTAAAAAGAGCAATCACTCCAGAAGAGAAAATCAGAAAAAAATATGTCAAAGCTAGAAGGAAAGAAGAGGTCAAATTGGTGCTGAAACTCTAAAGTACAGTTTCCTTCATACCTAAGAAATTAAAATCATAGAGTCATAGAATCATAGAATATCCTGAGTTGGAAAGGTCCCACAAGGATCATCGAGTCCAACTGCTGGCTCCACACAGGACCACCCAAAAATCAGACCATATGTCTGAGAGCATTGTCCAAACGCTTCTTGAATTCTGGCAGGCTCGGTGCTGGGACCACTTCCCTGGGGAACCTTTTCCTAACACCCAGCCTGAAACCCCCCCATCACAGCTCCATGCCATTCCCTCGGGTCCTGTTGCTGTCACCCGAGAGCAGAGATCAGCGCCTGCCCCTCCGCTCCCCTTGTGAGGACGCTGTAGGCCCCATCAGGACCCATAGACTTATATGAATCCAGGTGGAGCAGCAAATCCCATACAGGTTTGGAGCTGGCTGGGAGTTTATTCTTCCTGCCATAGCAGTCCTCCAACTCAGGGCTCCTGGGGTCCCAGAGCCCATCATCCGTGTTAAAAACAGAAGTGAAGAAGTCATTAAATGTCTCTGCTTTGTCTATATCTCTGTTTGTGAGCTGACCATCCTCATCAAGCAATGGACCAATGTTTTCTCTGGTCCTCCTTTTGCTGTTAACATGTTTTAAAAAGCCCTTTTTATTGTCCCACACCATACTGGCCAGCTTCAACTCTAATTGCTCTTTGGCTGCTTCAATTTTCTCCCTTCTATGGCGAACAGCATCTCTGTAGTCCTCCCATGTCACCTGACCTTGCTTCCAGTGGCCATACACTTTCTTTTTCTGCCTAAGCTCTAGAGGAAGATCCCTGCTCAGCCAAGCCGACCTTCTGCCTCACCTGCTTGACTTCTAACATGTTGGAATTGCTTGCTCCAGTGCTCTTAAGAGGCAGTACTTAAAAAGTGACCAGCACTGATGGACCCTGATGCCTTCAAGAGCAGTTTCCCAGGGGACCTTAATAACTAGTTCCCTGAGCAGCCTGAAGTCTGCTCTCCCCATATCCAGGCTTGAAGTTTTGGTGGCAGTTTTCCTCCTGTCCCCAAAGATTTTGAACTTGATTACTTCATTGTCACTATGGCCAAGATGGCCACCAATTGGTATTTAACCCATGAGATCCTCTCTGGTTACAAGCAATAAATCTAGGAGGGCACCTTTCCTAGTCAGCTCCCTTAGTACCTGTACCAAGAAGTTATCATCAAGGTGTTTTAAGAATTTCCTGGACCTGTTTGTATCAGCTGTGTGGTATTCCCAGATAACATCTGGCAAGTTGAAGTCACCCATAAGGAAAAAGGTGGCTGATCTAGAGGTATCTCTTAGTTCCTTAAACATCTTGTTCTGGTCTTGAAATTGTACTTCCACCAAATTACTGCCTTCTGTCTCTGGTCTTCTCAAAATATGTTGTCAGTGCAACTTTCCTCCTCAAGAAAATGTTCTGTCCTTCTCTTGGCTTAACTTCTTTAAAAGTCAAACATAACATCTGGCATTAGATTTTGATAAGGGTGTGGACTTGTTAGTTGATATGGCTGTATAAATAAAAAGGTTGAAGTGCAAGAAAATTTCATCCTATTGTAAAGTCAGTGATTAATTAGGGCAGGGATTTTACAGGCTACAAGGATTTTTTTTTTTTTTTTTTTGTGAAAACACAGTAGAACCCACTGCAATGAAAACCGCCATCACAAGTACAAGGAACCGGTAAAGGACAAAAGCATGCACTTGCTGCTCAAGTGAGCAGTGGCCTAGATAACCCTAATAAATTTAGCATCAATACCAAGAAGCTCTTGTCATGATGTGACATGGACAAAAGATCCTTTTGCTCATCTCCCAGGCCCAGTAGCTCTTTATAAATGTAAGTTGTCCCCAGAAGAAAGTTTATTACTATTGTAGTTTAATCAGTTTTGTGTATAAAATACTGCTGCGTGTATAATTTGTTCTGCTTCTGTTTTTAAAGTATTACCAGATTGAATTAAACATTCTTTCAATAATTATGAAGCATGAATGCCAGACTAAGTATTCAGCTGCTGATAAACCTGAAAATGAATTCCAGCTTGGAAAACAAATTGATTTCTTTTCCACTTGTAGGGAAAAACACACACACAAACACACATACACACAAAACCAACAGCAATCATGGGCTAAAAAGGTTACCCGTGGCAGATCCCATTTGCAAAAGTAGCAGCAATATACACATATATTACACAAAGGCCAAAGTAATTAATATCTGTACAACAAAGTGCATAAAGCAGTAGTTCATACACAGTGAGAACTATGGATATTAAACTAGCCTATTAATCTACAAAGCAAACTTTGTAGTCAGTCAAGCAATTTTTCAGAGTCTCCAATAAGCCATCTGATGGGAGAGGAATTAGATTTGTGTTTCAGCTCTGGAAATACCACTATGTGCACTTTTTCTACTGCTTTATAGGCCGTAACAAGTTGTTCCCAGGCCACTTAACAGACGAGTCACATTTTCATCATTCAGTGGAGCCTTGAGTACATTTAGGACACGTCCTGCAGAGCTGCTCATTGTAGTGGTTCAAGGACACCTGGTGCTGTTGGAACAAATGCTTTCTTTACAAATATAGATTTAATGAGTTTCTGAAGTGCAGTAAGATGTCCTTTGATCCTGAAAAAGAAGAGTTCATCATCTATACATACTAGTGTGATGCAAACAGGGAAGATGATTTAATCTAAGGTATGTCATAGCTATCAAAAGCATCCCAATGCTGTAGTATTGAAGTAAGAGCTCTATGATGAACAATCCACCAGGACTGTAATGTAATTTTGACACAATCCATAGAAAATCATGGATGAATGATAGTAGGTAGGTGTCCAAGTCACTGATGTGATAGAGCAGAGCAGACAATTCTCTTTAATGGTGTTTTACTGTTGGACAAAATTAAGCTTTATGGCATTTGGCTTCCTATTGTCCTTTTCGGAATCGCTTACATAGTCTATTTATAATCGCTCTGGCATTCCTAGAATGTTATACTAAAGTTGTATAGTATTTCTGCACCCCTGTTTGTGACCACTTTATCTTGGCTGGTTGACGATGCAGCCGTGTCATGTCAGTACCAGTGGGTAAAGGCAGAAGAAATGATCATCTCCACCACCACCGAGTGGCAGTCTAGTTCTGCGTGCTTCTGCCTGCACTGCACATCCAGCACTCACCCTTGTGTTTGGTCCATGGGAGTAATACATCAACATATCAATAAAACATTGTTTACATGATCAGCAGCCAATTCACCCACTTGAAAAACGGGCTACATTCATGAAAGGTATTATAAAGAGTCTCTTTATGGCGGAATTTTAACAAATAAATGGCATACATTCTCATCTGCCAACTTTTAGAATTTGAAATACTTGAGAATTATAAGTGCTTGTGAATATAATGAGGTTTTGTGTTCAGAGGAAACTGTACAATGATTCTGCTGTATATATTTGTAAAGTATGGCTGTTTGTCTTGCAGCAAGCACATGGAGAATCCAAGGAAAAATCAGAGCCTGTGCTGAGTACTACCTGCAAACAACTAGCACAGAGACAGCTCCGATTTAGGGTGCAAGCAACCTACTTCAGATAATGTACAGGAAGTAGAAAGAAAAATTGGTCAGGAAGTCACAATCATCTTCTCTCCCATGAGAGATCACTTCTGACACTTTAAAGACAGCTAGTTACTTGCTGATTCTCATGATCTTAGCTTATTTCCTTACATGGACAATCCTTCATATTTCCAAAATGTGAGACAAATTACAACGTGAAGGAAAAATATGTTAGTAACCCCAGTCTCACTCATCATTCTTGGGAGAAAAGCAGTTTTGGCTTAGATACCGAAATATGTTCACTTCTTACATAATGTTAGTTCAAAGCAATTAAAACCTGCCACCTGGCAATCCCAGATATTCAGTAAAATAAATGATGCTTTGAGAGGCACCCTCCTCATAAAGACTTTCCATATCTTTTGTATTTTCTCAGTTTAGATAAAAAGTATGTTGGTAGGCATGTACCTTTGGCCTATACAGATCCAATTATCATGTGACAGTTAAAAAGTTGTAGTAAAGATCTCTGTTTTCTAACACAGAAAAAGAACTTCATTAGAATGAAGAAAACTGCAGCTGGACAACCTCGTGTTCTTTCCTTCACTGAAGAGCATCCGTCCATCATTCTCCATATTTTTACATTCACTTTTCTCTTACCTGTTCCTAAAGGCTTTGAATTTCCAGTCATCTCCCTCTCTCATTTGTGTGTCCTGCTTTTTCCTGCATCTCTTTCATGGCAATTTCAGCAGCAATTTTCATGGGAACAGGGAGCCAGCCAGGAGGGCTTTCTGGTCCAAGAAGAGTGGAACATTGTTTGTGTTAGGGCAGCTCACATATTGTAGCGCCAGGCTTTGTCATCAGAAGACTTTGGTATAAGTGATCCAGACACAGCTATTATCTCAGACACTTCTTTATCTGGTTCCTGGGTGACAATCTCAACGCAGAGAAGAATCTGCACAAGGGACGGAAACTTAGGAGGATAAACATGTTTATCAGCAAAGGATATTTAGAAAAGGAGAAAGAAAAAGTGGACCTAAAAAGGATAAGGAGAAAAAGGAAGAAGGTGAAACAAACAGGAAGAAGGGGAAGACTTCTCCCCCCCTGTAAGTCCACGAGGAAATTGTTGATTACTGAAGTACTCTTCCAGTGCTTTGCAACACCGGATTTTGCTTTGTCGACTCTAGGAAGTTCTCTGCTAATTCTTAATCAGAGTTCAGCTCTGATTGTTACATGTTTCAGACGTGGAATGTCTATTACAGACAATAATCCCACAGGGGTATGTGTAATTACATGGAACAACAGGGTGTGACAGCAACTCTGCACCATAGAGCAACTATGTGCAGAGCAGCACACACACCTTAGCTAGCTAGAAAATCTTTCCTGGAGACCTATTTTATATTTACCCTGGCCTCCCCAAAGAAAAACTGCCCTAAGAGATAATGTACCAAACACTGAAAAATAAGGAAGTGTTAAAGACATCTGTGAATCTTTAACTCCTTGTTAAATTATGATGCTGGCTTTAGTTATACAATCATATATATATTTTCCCCTTGACCCCTGCTTCATTATGTGCAAAGAATGAATATTTTAGTTATTCTTCCAGCTTCACTCGGCATGTGGTCTATTTACTTTCCACTATTTCAGTCTCAGCTGTGAGGACAGCCATAAATTTCCTACTGGCTTGTTCTGTGGCTCCCACAGCACATATACGCTTCACAAACATTCCTCTCTACAACATTTTCCTGAAAGAAAGGAGTTTTATCATCTCCACCCTCCAGGTGGGAAACTCAGGCTCTGAGATAACAGTATCTGCAAACTCAGGCTGATCCATCCGAGTAGCTCACAATGCGTAACATTTCATATTTTCAAAGGGCAGTTCCCTGTAGCTTCAGATACAGTTGTGAATGTTTAAATATTTCCGCAAATCTGCCTGTGAGATCTGAAGCTGGACAATGAAAATAGAGAATGAAATAACCTCCTGGGAAAAATGTGATTAAAGGAACTGGCCACACAGGAACTCCGCAGTGGAGACTGACTCCGGTTCTCCAAAGTAGCTACTGTCTAGTGATGAGATCTTCCTTGTATTTCCCTACTGCAACAGGGCTTTCTGACAAGAAATGTCATGCAAGCTTGATAACTAGCAGTGCTACTGGTGCATCAGAGATACTAAAATGTGCTCTTTGCTAGTGTGAAATCTCATGCTATGCCTGAACAGGAAGTGCAGAGTGTAATAAGCAGGACTCTGAAGATCATTGTGCCTTTTCTCATTGCTGGAGCAGTTACAGATGTTGAACTCCTCCTCATGGAATTTAACTAGAAGAGAATGTCTAGCAAAACTCTTCAGCAGAAAGCTCTGTGACTCCCATTATAACATCAGGTACCATAAATTGAAGAGGAGTCACCAGAAAAAAATACAGCAGCTTTATCAAACTATGCCTTGTGGTGCAAGCAAGATCTTTCTGTTAAACTGAAACCTGTACCTATGGAGAGGGGAGTAAGACAAGGAAGAAATGACATTGGGAGGACTCCTAGGATTCTTCTAAGAAATTCATTCTGTGGCAGAAATAAAACAATCCAGCTCCATATTATTCAGGTCCTGGGTGACAATCTCAATGCAGAGAAGAATCTGCACAAGGGACGGAAACTTAGGAGGATAAACATGTTTATCAGCAAAGGATATTTAGAAAAGGAGAAAGAAAAAGTGGACCTAAAAAGGATAAGGAGAAAAAGGAAGAAGGTGAAACAAACAGGAAGAAGGGGAAGACTTCTCCCCCCCTGTAAGTCCACGAGGAAATTGTTGATTACCGAAGTACTCTTAAAGTGCCCTTTAAAGAGCACTGTTCTTTTAAATACATACTCTTCTTCCCAAGCTCTATCACACATAATTCACCTTTTCTGACATTTTCTTGCTTGCATCTAAGAAACTCAGTTATACTGTTTGCTTAAATACTTCAAGCAATTCGCTCTGGTAGCAACCTTCCATCTCTCATTGCCTCTGCATTTCTCAATGGATGGGATATCCAGACTGTCCTAGGAGGGAGTTAACTCCTAATGAGTTAATAAACACCTCTACCAAGAATTCTGGTCTTTTGGCTTGTGGAACACATCTCAAGACTCTTGACCTAGAAATAACAGAGCAAGATTCATCTGTTTCTGGTTATTGGACACATCATTTTTGTTATTTCTAACATGTTACTTTTGATATCAAGGACATATTTTTCCAGCTGAACTTGGTTCTCACATCATTTGTTTGACATGCAGACTTTTATGCATTTTTAAACTCTTTTAAATAACATACAAAGTAAATGAAGACTGAAAAATGTGAGTTCTTTTTCACTTAAATAGTATTAAAAGCAAATTTGAATCTTCTCATTTTTCATTTTTACAGCTGCTATATGGTATGTGGTTCTCTCTCTCTCTCTCTCTCTAATGTGGCATTGTTTCTCTCCACTCTTTTTCTTGTTCCAGATGCCCTGACTCTGCAGAATCCATGCTCATCCATTCTTATATTCATTTTCATCTTCACAGAGAAACAGTGAAACAAATTGTGATGGATTTGGATGGATCTTTGGTTGCTGCTCAAAAAGTACTGTGTATGAATTATATATTGTATGTTTTATTAGGAAGAGTTTTGCTGGCCGTGAAGAGGAAGGCTCTTTGCTTTGCAACTGCTTCTACTGTCCTCTAGTTAAGGATGAAAGAGGAGATTGCTGCCCAGACAAAGGGTGGCCCAGAGGAGCTTCCAGAGGGACACCAATGGCCAGGACAGGAGACAGAGAGGAAAGAGGTAGAAACATAGGCTTAGATTCAGGTTGGAAGGGACCTCAGAAGGTCTCCAGGGTCAGCTGTAAGGTCAGATCAAGTGGCTCATGGATTTATCCAGCTTGAGCTCAAACTAAGAGATTCTTGAGAGGAGAGCACATCTGCAATGAAGCCTCTGAAATGTTGGAGAGAAGGAATTTTTTCCTCGAGATGCAGAAAAAAAGAAAAAAAAAAAAAAAACCCAACCTGTAGAGGTGTTATTTTGATTGAGGGAGCCATTAAAAGTTGCTGAACTAGAAAGCTGGGAATTCCATTTGCAAGAGCCCATTGAGCTAGCGTAAAATTTGTTTTTGAGACTACAACTTTAATCTCTTAATCATCTGTATTTTATCTATTTCAAGTGTTACCTTATTCCAGACTGTTGTTGCTGTATTCAAATAAAACTAAGTTTTAGAAACAGGATGAAGTTGTTGTCTTTTGATGTCTTTGGTTCAAAAGAAAGAAGGGCACTTCCACCTCATGGTATGAGCAATACTGGGTCCTGCTATAAACATGCATTTACTAGATATGTTATTCCTGAACCAACTAGCACACCTTCAGTTTTATATATGGATATCTGTGTATCTGAGATTTTTGTTCTCAAACAAACATTCTTCCTGCCCTTGACATTACTGCTGTCATCAGGGAGGGATCATCACTGGGCAAACAGTCATAACCAGTGCTCAGGACCAAGCGAAAATCAAGCTTAAAAGCAAGGCAAGCCAGACCCCAGAGCCAGAGAACTTGAGCACTGTACCAAGCAAAGAGTAGAAAATGGGAAAGCTGGACAGAAGAACTCTAGAGAAAATAATTCAAGGAGCAAAGGGCTGGAAACTGTGTAGGCTGTCTAAGGAAGTCTGAGTCTAAGGTAAGCAGCAGCCAGACCTGAAGCAAAGCTGAGAAAGAGAGAAACTGAGCAGACAGGACCAAAGTACAGAAAACCATTACAATGAAGTAACACACCAAGAAAGCAAGCCAAAGCGCTGAGATGCCTACCTGAGATCAAAGTACCAGTTAACTTCAGAAATCCATCCTCAGAGGTCATTGTTTGCACTGTTAGTCACCTAAATTACCTGTTTTAGAAAGGTGCCAGTTACAGAACTTGCCTGCCCAGGCAACACCTGGGAGGGGCTTGCAATTAAAAGCAATGTAGACAAAAGAATGATTTAAAAATCCTCAAAACTGTGCAAATGTCACATAAGCGAAAGGGATCCAGATTTTTGACATGGACAATGTGGCTGGAAGAAATATATCAAAAGTAATTCATTAAGGATTGTCCTGATGCTATCAAAGACATTTCTAGCTTAGACTAAAATCTTATAAATAAATCTGCACATGAACAATTTCCATATCTGAGTAGCCTAAGTGGAGAAGATACCACACAGAATTAAAATACATACGTCAAAGCACATCCACGTGTATGTTCCTCAGTCTGGTACTCGTCTGGGTAATTTTAAATGTTATGGCAGCATATAAAAGGACGTTACTTTAACTCATTGCTTTTTCAGCAATAAAGTTTCCTGCCATCTAGTATCAGGCAATTATCACTTATAAATTTACATGCATGCCTAATTCTATTCCACTCAGTCAGACTATTCATATAGTTTAAATTAAAGACACTTGTAGCTATGTGCTGGGTGGGTGTCTCAATATCTATTCCTTTTTAGTCTGGTTTCCTGATGGAGAAGGGCTTATGAGATCATAGTGGAGTATTCGCGCGGACATATGTCTCTCAGTCAACACTCTTCTAATAGCTTTTGAACCTGTTGGACAATTTCAAGCGCATTTGACAGAGGGGAGCTAGCTTACAGACATTAAGTTTACATACATTAAATTAAAATTGGCAGTTAAGTGAGGAAGGAAAGATTATTAGAATTTTTGGCGTTTTCATCCCCTTCCTCTGCCAGTGATGGAAAGACTATCGTGAACAATTCATTTAAGTCTAGAGAATTCATATTAGAAAGTTATTGGGAATTCCCTGTCACAGAAAAAGCTTTAGAATTTGTAGTTAATTAGACACTAGAGAATCCAAGCAGACAATACCAATCAACAAAGCTTCAACAGTTTCCATGCTTATCTCTTTGCTACACATTAAAGAACCATTACTTGCTAACATCAAACTCCCATTTCAAAAAAACATAAATACAAAGAACTTCAACATTACACTTCTGTTTGTAAAAAACATCATCTTTCTTGCCCTAAATAAAATCTGAAGTGATCAGTTTAAAGGGTAAAAGCATGTACTAAATTAGCATAGTAGCTTCCCTGATTTTTTTTGGGGGGGGTGATCAGCTAATACTTCCAGTTTAATTACTGTTTGAATGCATGGGAACTTTCTCTTCATTTCTTTCCCAGTGTTGACATCATGGAAATTTCACAAAGTATGACAGACTGGTAAAGGCACTATTCCAAAGGGACCTTCCTCTGAACCCTATATAGTTTGGTAGACAGTCATAAATAGGACCTGTTTTCTTTAGGTTTTGAGTAAAACCTCTTCTGGTCAAATAATGATTTAGTTAACAGATAGAGGACAGAAAATTTCTTTAACCAACTATGTGATCCTCTTTACGTTTGTGATGGAGTTATTGTAATAGGATTTTAAAAAGACACAGAGTTAGTCTGAGAGCATCTTATGACCAAATACTCCCCAGAATGGTAGCTCGGAGATACAAATTTCTGAAGTGTTATTTTAGCAGGATTTTTAACAAGTAAGAGATCTGGGAGGCTGGTCTTTTTCCTTTCCTCAAATTCCTTATACACGAGGAATAGTTCAGTTATAAGCCAAAAATATCAGAAACAAGTAGGAGAACTTCTCATTTGTTATTTTAGACGTGTTTAAAGAAAAATCACTGGGTGTAAGATAACTGAATATTTTCGTAGTGCATTTTTAATAAAACCTTGTGGCTCAGGTAATTCGTTCTCTCCCACAGAAAAACCAAGAACACAAACACAAACTCAATTACTTTTAATCTGGTTTATAACAGACTGCATTGTCCTCAGCCAAGGCTGGAGCTCAGTTGTAAATTGACACTATTTGTGTAAACTGGCATTGGTTCACTGAAAATACTGTACCTGTTCAAGATCTGTCTCGCTGACTGTTCATGTAAAGTCCTCAGCAATAAAAGGAATGAATGGTATGTAAACAGCACAATGAATGTACAATGTCACCTTTTAAAAATATCTCTCAACTCAGTTTGCCTTATTTAGGTATAGAATTAGCAATATCCACTGAAGACTAAAAATGTGGCATACTGCACTTCCTGGAGGGGTCTTGATCCCAGAAAAGAGGATCAAACTAGCAGCAAAAGCTCACAGCTTACCAGATTTGAAGGAAAAAAAAATCTTCACACACCACATTTATGCAATACTCTCTAGTACTTTCAACTTCACTAGTTGTGTTCAGTTCTATAAATCTGGCATAATCTCACTGCTTTCTGGTAAGCATCCATGTCCATTCTACTTTCTTTTTGAGGAGGGATGAGTAGATGTGAGGATGCTGTCTGCCCTGATTCATTACTAATGAAATGAAATCGGGGAAGCTTAAATGAGGTTACACCAGTAGCCTCAGCGATAAGCACTGAAATATCTGGAGTTTGTGGGTTTTCTCAAGTCATATTTCCAGTGCTTCAGGAAACAGATTTTTCTTAGGCCTTGCAAGAGCTAGATTTCGTTCATTAAATTCTTTTTCCTCCTTCCCAGTTTTCACTAGCAGCCATTAAACCAGTCTTTATAAATGTAATATCGACTGAAAATGATTTTCCTCTCCTAGTTAAGAAACATTTCTCAGTGTATTTTCTTACAATTTTTGTGCGAGCGGCACTGCAATGTTTGTATATATTTGTGGAAAAATCTTTGCTAATCTGAGTATAACAGTGTTTCAAAACTGTAAATATTCCTTTCAAAATGTGGGGATATATGTATATGTTGAAACAATACAGATCTCGGTAGGAATTTGCCACCGTAACTACAAGATTTGCATATACTTTAATAGATTTCTGAGGTAGAATGATTTTTTCAGCTTAGTTGTGGAATCTCTAAATACTACAGACATCATGGGGCCAATCAATGGCAGTTTTGCCTAAAAAATAACTGCAGATTTTGTCAATTTCCTGAATGATTATCTTCAACATGGCCGCATTTCTAAATTTGCTGCTTTACTCTTTTACTCCGCAAAATATGAGTGTTCTGATTTAGACGGCCTCCGGGATCGTTAAAATTAAACCAGTATCTTTAGAACTGCTGGAGCAGTGCAGAGGGCTGTGCTGAGGGCGGCCTTCCCTTCTCAGCCCAGCAGAGCTTTCTGGGCTTTACTGGGCTTTAGTGGGCTGTGACTGATCAAATTCGGGTTTGATTTCAGCGACGTTTCGTTTTTTTCATTTCCGACGCAACAGTGCTGAAATCTTGTGAAATGTCTGTTAAATCTTGCAGAAAAACGAAAACCAAAAAAAAAAAAAAAAAAAAAGCAAAGCAAAACAAAACAAAAAAACCCACCACATCTGTTTTGTGAGATTATTTGCCGCTCTGGGCCAAAATACCACAGGAGGAGGCTGTCATGTATTTCAGCTTGCCTAAGCCAATTGCTCAAAATCTCCCCTCTCCCCTGAAGAAAGAAGCAACCCAAACCCTGGCAAAACTTGGGTTTCCAACACGGCTCCAGGCCAGAGGGGAAGGCGTTTTGGGGGATGCACCTTTTGGGGTTCGCCTGGCGGTCTGCGAGGCG
>VXAA01005293.1:556144-602899 GCA_013399115.1 Anseranas semipalmata
CGGCGGCTCCGCGCTACGGCCCCGCCGCCGCGTCCCGCACCGGGGCGTGCGGGCAGCCCCGAGCCGCGGCGCGCCCTGCGTGTGCCCGGGGGTGGAAGTTGCCCGCCTCGGTGCCGTGGGGTGCGCCCCGTGCCAGGCAGCTCGTCGGGAGGTGGCTTAAAGCCTGTGGAAACTGGTTGTAAGTAAAATTAATTTGGTATTAACTTGGCGTTATAAGTACACGTGTGAGTTCGTTCGCCTATAATACATGCACATAGGTAGAAAGGGAGATAGTCAGGGGTGTTGTGGCTTCCTCATGGCCGAGTTTCAGAGCATCCCGCAACCTGGACTGAACAGGTATCTGAGCACTAAGCTGCTCTTGAAGGGCTTACCCCGAGTCGTTTGTGTGCTTTTAGGGACCAGATCCTAATTAGCAGGCAAGGCCTGGGGTGATTTATTTCGTTTGCTTTCAGCATTTCAGCCAAAGCTGTATTTATAGCAGCAGGGTTTCCAGCTCTCCAGCATAAGTGGGTGTGATCAGCTCTGGCTCCCAAACTTCACGGCTCCAGACAAACTGCATGATGGAGATTCCTCACAGTCTGCACTCTCTTGCACCAAAAGAAGCCTGCTTCACCGGTGTAATTGAAATTTATGCTGGATAAATATAGGGAAAAAGAATGGATAAGAGGCATGACGTCCCACACCCATTTACAAGTACCGACTTGTGAGATGCTGCATGTTTGTTTGATGCAGGCAACATACATAGGCTGGGACCAAACATAGTTTATACTGAAATAAAGATGAAGTCTCATGATTACTGAAAATTAAGTGGAGATCAGAATATGTACGAGACAAAATCGTTAAACAGCATTTGGGGCAACATGGTACTTTTTTGTATAATGCAAGTCATGTGAGATTCTGTTGAAAGTATGTAGCTTTGTGTATTGTATCTGACAGAGATGAAAAATATTTTGTTTCTGCGGTATGGTAGGACTAAAGCCCTTTAATAGGAGATGAGGAAATCTTTCAGTTTTTTTAACAGGATGTGTAATTATTTTGCACATCATAGCTGTTTTTCACTGGATATTGTACAAAATCCAAAAACTTGCATTTCCTTTTGATTAAGGTGAAGGTTGCCTTGAATTTTACTGATCTGGGTTCAACTTCAGATTTTTATGCATATGCTGTTAGAGTTGAGTGAACAGACACCCACATGGCTGAAGATATCCTGTCCTCCTGTTTGCTCACTCACTGCTTTCCTCTGGGTTCCGCATTCCTGCCTTGAGCCATCCTCATCAGTTTCCATTCATGCCTTAACTCACCACCTAAAGAAGCTTGTTCCCTTAAGTTTACTTTTCTCCCTTTCCCTCCATTCTCAGTGCTTGCTGTGTTTCATCAGATTTATTATTCAGTGGCAGCTTTTTAAGCTGAGGCAGCCATTTGGGTGGTACCTAGGTTATGCCCCCACACTGCGTCAGTTGGTCTGTTCTGTGGTGGCGAGGGCCTTGGTGCTGGGGCTGGGTGTTTCGTTTCTCTTCCTGAGCGACTTTCCTTCTGTAGGAAAGTCTGGCTTTATCTTTGGAGGGAACTGGTACGTTGTGTCACAGTTCCTCTCTAGGGAGATCAAGGTTTGTTGCATGTTATAAATTTATGGAGGTTGAGGCTGGACTAACAAAGAGGCAGTAAGCAGCGAGCAGGTGTAAAGAGGAAAAGGTACCAGAAACAAGTAGAAGCGGAGATGGGAGATGCATGTAAATGTATTTGTGTGGGAGGGTGTATGTTGTCTCACCTGGGACATTTAAATGTTTGCCCTCTGTGTTTGAATTTAAGTTCCTTTCCATGAATTTAAGTTGTCTCCCAGCTTTGCATTGTTTTGTTCATGTGTTTTTCTGTTGTGGACCTAAGGCATGCAGCTACAGAGCACCTTTGAACTTGACAGTGGAGTGACAGTAACTGCATCTGTAATGTGCTACTGTTAACTTCATCCATTCATAATTCCTGTTGTCAAGATTTTATTTAAAGCATTCATGGCTAGAAATCATTTCTCATTCTTTAGATTTTTTTTTTTTGCCTTTTGAATAATGGTGTCTCAGATCACCCCTAACTAGAAGTGTGATTTTTTTTTTTTCATAATCATATAGGAAAGGGGATCTTTTGAGTCTACAGCCGTATGACAAGAAGTCCTAGAGAAGTAAGTGGTAACTTCTCATGCTCATCTTCCGAACAAGAATATGAAGAATGTCTCCACTTAATCTTCCTAGCTGAGGGCAGGGCACTGGAAATTACACCCGAGCAGCTAAGTGAAATCTATATAATGCCAAAGCACATGAATATGTAATTAAATAATAAATACCAGTATCAGCAGATAACTTGCACCACAGATGTTGCAAAGAATCTTCCATAATGTGTATCATATTAAAGGTGTTAGAACTAAAACGAAAAATTGGCCAGTCCAGTTGGAGGTGATTCTTTGCATTTTAAAAAGCAGATGAGTGCAACTGTTTTGCTCAGAATAAAACAAACAAAATGAGTGTGCCAGAACTGTGTAGTAAGAAATAGGATGAATGGTAGGTGGGCAGTATTACAGTTAAATCAGATTCTTTGGAGGAGTGCGCTTGTTAAAAACCTCTTTCTGCTTCCTATCTGATCCTGTTCAGATGTGTGTTTAACAACTAAATACAAATCTGCTACTTGTTGCTTATTGTATTGAGGTGTCCCATATGTTTTTCTCTATTAGAGCTGCATTTTCTCCAGCTGGGGTCAGTGAGAGTGTTACCTTTGACTCTTCTGAGCGTAAGAGCGTGACCCCACTGGACAAAATTGTCTTGTGGAAAAGCTCCCCTGGCAGCAGGTACTTGCTCGCCAGCATGGGGATGGGGGCTGTGTTTTCCCCTTGCCACCACTCTTCCTTCCATTTGGAAAGCTTTAGCTTGTCTGTTGCTTATGTTAGCACTTACTTTGATAAATACCAGCTCAGCTTATGGACTGGATGGCAGGAAGTTTAGATTAGATCAGCCCCTGGAACTGTGCAGCCACATTCCTCCTGAGCTGTGAGTATGGTAGGCTCTGCCTTAACAGATAAACATAATAGCAGCATACTTAAAATAGATGAGAATGATGAGTGGTTCTGGGGTGTGTAGGGACCTCACAATTCTGGGAGCATATGTGTATTGTCTTCAAGCCTTTTTCTTGGAGGTTTTTACAGTTCCTCTTACTTCATTCCTTCCAAAGGGCTGTTGCCTCCAGACAACTTCAAGCCTGTTGTTAATGTGCCTGTTTGCTGAGGCAGTTTTCAGTCTCTGGCTGAAAACACTGAAGATGTACAAACAGTGTGTGTTGACTTCTTAAAAGCATGGCTTGATTCGGGGTCCTAACCAGAATACAGTGATAATCTCTCCTTGTTCCATTCTGGTGTTGTCCAGTGGTCGGTCCAGCAATGTGTTGTGCAAAGAAGATTGGAAGAAGATAGCCTCAGCTCTGCTGAACTGTAACATTTGAAGACCTGACAAAAACTGTGAGAGAGCCTGTAACCTGTCCAGTACAGTCTGATTATTCCTCTCTGAGGAGAGAACATTTAAAGTAATCTTCAAGTGTGTCTCTGTATACAACTGTTGCAGCACGTGAATACGGGGATTCCAGCTTTTGTCGTTACCAGCCTGATGAGGGCAGACTAGTGCATGTGAAGGTCCTTAAGAAACTTGTGCATGATAGAACTGGCTAGTCTGACCATCAATCTTGCTGAAAAACTTAAAATGCGGATGGCTGCTGTAACATGCTGGTGTCTTCATAATTTGGTTGCTGTCGGAGCCTACAGAAGCAGAGAAGTGAGAGAACTTCATCAGTCACTGTGCTGTGACACTTGTAGCTTTTCCAGAGTATTACCTGTACCTGTAAAACTGCATGCTTTGTATTTGGAAAGAGAGAAGCTTCTTTTACTGGGCTTAGCTAATGAGCTGTCATGTGGAATAGTCGGCAGGGTGATACACGTGTGTGAGGGGGAGAAAAGGAGTGTTGCCTGTTACTCTATTTGTCATTTTTGGCCCAAAGGCTGCTTAGCTATAAATAATAAATAAGTATTCAACTGAAAAGCTCAAGTCTTTGTTCTAGTGGTTCCTCCTGTTCTTATAATGGACCAGTAGATTTACTGCCTTTACTGCTTCCAAAAAATCTAGGCTCTGTGGAAGTGAATGGATTGGTATTTCCAAAGCTGCTTCTTACAGTAGGTGTTTTTGTCTGAGGTGGGAATAAATAGGTTGTCAGTGCTCTAATTATTATTGATTAAGCGACTGAATGTGGTAATGGATCTGATGATCCTTCTGGAAGCTGTTTCTAAGGTCAACTGAATAATGCATCTGACTGCAGATGTCTTTTTCAAGGTAATGGGAGTTGCAGGTTTAGGAGCTTCTCTCTCTTCTGGGTTCATAAGGCTCTCTTTGGCAGTGCCCTGGACAAGGAGTATCTTTCAGACTGAAGGCTGCGTTTAACGTTTGGTTTGATTCTTCTGTCATCTACATGTGTAAACAAGCATCACTTCTTTAAGTAATTTAGACTAAGAGACCCAACTTGATTTCTGCAGATGTCTCATCTTAGGCTTTGTAACACTGCTATTTGCAGCATATTACTTTCTGAACAGCCTAATAAAAAGAGAGGACCTCCAAAAATGCATGATTTGGTATTTTTTAGTCAAGACTTAGTGATTAACCAAGCAGATTATCTTGGTGGTGCTCGAAAGAAGACATGCTCCCGATTTTCTGTTTTTAGAGGCAATACTAGTCTTTACCTCTAGACAGAATGTGTATCAGTACTTGGAGAGATTTAGTTCTGATAGTTCTACAAATACATTTTGTGCAGTGTATGAGACTACAGGGTCTGTGCTTCTGGTGGGGCTTTTCTATATCAGCAACCTCCTGACACTGTTCCGGCTTAGTAGCAGTCATGGATTTAGTCTGAGCATCCTTGTTTGTTTGGAGAACTATGTAACTTGTCCTCGCGTGAATCCTCCTTGCCACGTTTTGCAATATTGCCATTGTTCTTCTGCGCTTTGCTCCAGCATCTTCCCCCTTAAACTTTCTGTGCAGTTGTGCAAGGTGGAGAGACAGTAGCTTGGTATTATAGGCAGGCTTCAGTCACAGAGCATGGCCAGCCCGTACCGATGGCACAGGCGTAACACAGCAGATTATCCAAGGGCAGTGGCCCTGATGCTTGTGTTAGAACAGGAAGTAGCAAACAGTGCTGAGTACGGGAAAAATTCAGTGTCCTCATTCTTACAATAGCAGAGGAATAAGCAAAGCAACAGCTTTGAGAGGCATGGACCTGTTTTACTTTTCTTGGCAGCTCAGCCACACATTTTTTCCTTTCAAAAACTATAAATAGTCAAAATCGGTGAACTAGGTAGTGCTACTAAATACAAGTAAAAGCAGTGCAATTATTTTGTCAATTTTCTCATTTTTTAAAAAGCAAAATATAGCTGACATTCAGGAAGAAGTCTGTATGGACTTTGTCCTGAGAAAACTGCCAGCTTCCCCCCCTGCCCCAGTGAACATGTGTGGTGGAGAGGAGGAGCAGCTGCTGTTGTGTCCCTTGTAATTGAGAATGACTGCTCCATGGTGGCTTGGGCAAATCCCGGTTGTAAGTTGCAGACGACTGTATCAGAGGTGGCAAGCATCTCTTACCAGGTGACTCACAGCCTCACTGGATGCGTGAGCGGAGTCAGGTGTTGCCACATCCTTCACCTTGTGAGGTTTATCTGCCTGGGGCTGTGCTGTTTCTGTTGAATGGTGCTTGAGCTTTCCTTCACGCTAGCTCTTGGTAGGTAGCAGTACCAGCTAATTAGGCCACGTGATTGCAGCCAATAAGCCCTCCTGGCAGACTGTGTAAATTGTTTTGCATCTATCTTGAATTTGTGCTTGTGAACAAGAAATCAGCTAAAATGAAAGAGGAGCAACCTTCCAGACAGTCTTCCCTTTGCTATGATTATATTGCACGCTTCTGTCGTCTAGTTTTGGTTATGTGTTCCACCTGAGAAAATACAGCAAGGGAATATTAGCATCACACAAAGAAGCACTAAGAATGATTGGAAGCAGCAGTATTGTGTTTCCTTCTTTTTCCAACCTCCAATGTATCTTTTTCCAACCTCAAATGTATGTGTTCAATCTTCTAATTACTTTTACTTCATTTTTCACATCTACTGTGACACGATAAAGAAATCAGTCTGTCCTCCCTTCCTTGGAACCAGATTCTGAGCAGTGGTTGAGTTTCTGCTGCCATCCAACTTCTACTCATGCCAGTGGCATTTGAAGATACTTGCAGTGAATAGAGTTACAGTCAAATTTTTAAAGAATTTAAGTGACTAATATATTAATGTCCATTGAAATGAACACTGCCTGGCTGGGTACCTGTGGCAGTGTAAATGTGGGGTTCATGCTAGGCTAATACAGTCTGTTTCTGGAGACTGCAGTGCAGACATGGGTAATTGAAACCTGATTTTCTTGGATTCTTTTATAAAGAATATACTTTGAAGCCATGCAAGAATAACTCTAGCTTCTGTCAGAATACGATGTCTTTTAATGGCATGCATTCAAGCAGAGTAAGCCATAGGAGGAGTTTTAAACGACCAGAAATACTTCTAAGATTGGCCTTTGATAAATCTTTTTGGTGTCTTTAGGCTGCGTTATTTATATAACATCATCAGATCATGGGAGCGCACAAAAGCCTGCCTCGGATTCAAAGTTCTCTTTGAGCTGCTGTACAGATATAAATCAGAGAAGAGTCAAGTGCTATCTCTGGGGACCTTGACATCTAGAAAGGCTAGTAAACAAATTTGAGGAGATACACGTATAGATAATTTTTTAATCTACCGCTTTGGTTTTTTTCGTCAGCTATGATCTTAGCCTTTCTTTCCCTTTTTCTGGGGAAAAGGCTGTAAGGAACATGTTGGAAGTGGGGGACAGTAAAGGGGGTGAGTGGGTAAAAGGTAAGGAACACTGAGAGGGGAGAGAGACTATGGAGTCTGATGGTCCAAGCAGGTTTCTCAAGGCCATGTCCTAGCAAAGTAAAGCAGAGTTCAGCCATTAGTCAACTTTGTATCTACCTCTATGTAACCTTTTATCCCACGTCTTTATACGTGACATGGGTGATAGGGCTCATTCTTCCTGGTGCAATGACAGTGAATTGGTGGAGCAGTCCTGAAAAAGAGAGTGGCTTGATGTGATGATGGAAAGGAAAAAATAAGCCTAAGCTTCACCTTAATGTTAGAAATTACATTAATTCTTAGTTGGCATTCAGGAGTCAATGAAACCACAGGCATTTTGGGGAAATCATCAGGATTAATTGTGTGTAACTCATTGCATTTATGTTGAGGATGAAGACACAAACCCATGCTGACTAGATCTGAGCCAATAGCTAAGGGAAAGAAAATACTTCAAACCCGATGCTTATACCAGTAACCCATGACCTCTAGCAGAACTGGGAAGGTCCATCTGAGCTGTAGGTACTCGCATTTTTTTTTTAAATTCACATCTTTCTGTAGAAGCAAACAACCCAGTTATTCATGAATCCCCAGACACTGCTTCTGTACCTTAAAGATTTTCCATTATCTAAAGAGTCTGTGGTGGACGCCAGATAAGGGTCATATGTACAATGGCAATTTTTTTAAGCTTTTGTAGCTGTTTCCCAAGGTATAAGGGACAGTTTAATTTCATGCAGTGTTATAGGAATCTGTGATTTAATCAAAAAATGCAGGCTCGTTTTAATATTCCTCATGTGCTTGTGGTTATTCACGTGCAAAACAAGGAAGTTAAGGGATGTTCCCACAACCAACTGATATGTAGATCCCATAGATGATAGGAAATACATATTCTTAAATCAGTTTTCTGGTTGTGTACTCCGGGTCTAAAAATTGTTTGCCATGTTTGGGCCCAACTACAGTCTGTGAACAAAAACAAGCACTTGTGGAAACAAAATTAAGAGTATATTGTGCATATGTGAAGACATATCATCTTGATGGTGGTGTGTGGCTTGTGGTATGGATCTGGACATTTGAGCTCTGTGCATTGCCACAAATTACCCACGATCAGCAGTACGTGCCTTTGCCTCCCCAAAGGCAAAAGCTGTCTTTACAATGATGTGGTTACTTTCTCATTTTGAGGGAAGAGTGGCACAGATCTTGTCCTAACAAGAAGTGCGGTGAATAGATAGTCACGGAGAGGATGGATGCAGAGAGATATGCGCATTCTTAGCTCTCCGCCCTTTGCACTATGCAGCACAGAAATTGATACCCAGGTCTGGCTCGCGGAAGAACCTGCTGTTAGATTAACTGTACCTAAACCTGTTTGCATATTTGAGTTCTTACTTCACAGTTCTTTATGCTGCGGGGCTGCAGGATCCTTGTACAGCTCAGTGCTGGAAAACTTGCTTGCTTTCCCTGGGAGAGCGACCCGTTAGGCTGTCAGTGTAGAGGCAGTTGCCTGATTGCAAAGCGTGCAAGTTCCAGCCCATGCCAAGCACGGATCAGGTTGTTAGCTCGCAGCTGCAGCTGTGCAAGCAAACCTGGATTCAGAGTGCAAATAAGTACATGCTTCAGCTGTTTGCAAGTGGGAAGGGACCAAGGCATAACCTTGCGCAGGAACCTTAGCTAAAACTAATTGTTGGCGTATCCTTAAAATAAAAGGTGCATTAGAGATTTTTTTTTTTATAGGCCGTGCTTCTTTCTGTAAACACTTGAATGCTTTTGCCAGGTAATACAGAGAAACAAGACCTCTTGTCTCTCTCCGCCACCCTTACACCCCTCCCTCCCCCCAAAACTGTAGCCGTTTGTTTGTCCAGGGATCTGAGTCATCTGTGTTTGTTCAGTGATCTGAATATTGAACTTAATTGTGAAAATCCTGTGAAAACATTGCAACATGTTCTGTTCATGACCTTGTAGTGATTCCTTCCCACTCTCTCTGGGTAAGTCACAGTTCAGGTTACTCGAATCAAATCTAACTGGAAAAATTTCTCAAGAATTATTTCTTTACTAAAATTAAAAGACGTATTCTGCTGACTGTTGCCATATCTTGGAATTAATTTCCTTGGAGCTGGAAACCTTTTCCTGCAAAGGAAGTTGCTTTGTAGTGCCACTATTGAATGTCTTATACAGAACCCAGAGGTTGGCCTGAAGTTGTTTACCCCATCTGTTTTGATAAAAAGAACTGTGTGTGATTTTTAATGTGGAAGATAATTTTAACCTTTTCTCCAGTTTAATAATGTAACAAAAAACCCTGCTGTCAAATGAGCAGAGCAAGTTTCATTGGTAAAAATTAAGGTGTTAGAATGTTTGGATGAAAAGAGGTGACGAGAATAAAAACAGGTGTGCAACAAGCTATAGCTATGTGTCTTGCGCCCTCAAAGACTGAGACTAATGCTCATTTATTAATTGAAAATGCAGATTTATTTTCTATTTTAGGTATAGCCTCAAAGATATTATGAGTTGGACAGTCATAATAAGGGCTTAAAGCATATCTTTAATGAATAAAAATAAAATTGTTATTTTCATGCATAGCTTATGTAAAAGACTTCCAAAGATAATTTAAACTACTCTTGGAAATGACCATTCCTAGTATTTTGAGTTCATATCACAGAATCATTTAAGTTGGAAAAGACCTCCAAGATCACCTGGTCCAACCTATGACCTAACACTACCAAGCCCTCCACTAAACCATGTCACTAAGCTCTACATCTAAACGTCTTTTGAATACCTCCAGGGATGGTGGCTCAACCACTTCCCTGGGCAGCCTGTTCCAATGCCTCACAACCCTTTCAGTAAAGAAATTTTTCCTAACATCCAACCTAAACCTCCCCTGGTGCAGCTTTAGCCCCTTCCCCCTTGTCCTATCACCGGGCGTGTAGGAGAAGAGACCAATCCCCACCTTGCTACAGCCTCCTTTAAGGTAACTGGTATATATAACTGTTGGATATTTTATATTTAGTTGTCTCAGAAAGCTTTAGTGGCTTTAAAAACTTTATGCTATAAACTAGTTTGGAAATGCAATATATTATTGTGTGATCTGCGTATTGCACATATATAAAATATAATTTACTACCTTTGTTAAATCAGGGCGAAAATATATTTAAAATAGAGTACGACAGCAGACAATTTCATAAACCCTTCGGTGTTGTGTTGATGGCTATATAACATATTGTGATGGTTTAGAATTAAATCCATAGTGACTTGTGCAGCCAGCTGCAACAAATAAAAATGTTTTACTGCCTACTAGCGTATTATGTTTACAACGTAGCAGACTGGCTGTCATCAGGGAAGCTCGGATGAAAACTTCTTGATTAAATGATGTAACTGCTAATGTGGTGAAAATTATTTTGGTAGTTTTCTCATAAACTTGTGTCCTTTTATCTGATCGCTTGATACGGCTTCCTGACTGGTCTGTATTTTGCATCTAAATCAGTTATGAAACAACTGCCAGTTTTTAAGGCCACCTCTTGTTCTGCCTCCAAATGAACCAATAAAAAGTGTAACGAGGACCTTGCCTCTGCCCATCGCTCCTTGAAAACAGTGTTGCAGAGAATTGCAGTGTCTATTGGTCATTGCTGGAGGTTTGGGTGCACACTGCGGTTTTGGGGGAGACTGTTGTTGTTCCTGCCTGTTGAGCACACGGGCTGAGCTGCATTGCTGATGTCCATATATCTCCTGTGTTGCCAGCTGAAGATCATCTACCTCTGGCCTAGGTGTTAGGAAGTGGTGGGTGCCGTGAGCCTCCTTGGTTTCAGGGGGCACTTGAGGACGCTTAGCATTTTTACAGGGCAGCACCTATGGTGTGTGGCAGCACTTTGGGTCACAGGTAGGAGGCTGGGGGATTTGGGGGGGTGTTGTGCTCCTGTTGCGATTCCCCTGGGGCTGTGGAGCAGGCGAGCCATCGAGTGGATGGATGGGTGTGAGCTAACGCAGGATAGTCTTTTGTCACTAAACTAAACACCAACATCAGTCATTAAGGCAGGGCAGTCTGTTGCAAACACATCTTCTGGTTTTCCTGCCCAGAGGCTGACTTTTGCTCATCAGGAGGGATGTGAGCTTTTTTCCCAGCACTACCTTTTTTTGTAGCTATGAGCTACCAAGTGCTTGCCGGGTTATATGCCATAAAATATGCCTTTTGTAATCAGTTGCTTTTTTGTGTTCTCATGGTTTACTCTTCTGTGTGCCTCCTTATTAAATAGGAGCTTTTTGAGTGTTTGCATGTTCTCTTTCTGAGCCACATCTTTATGATACCCCAATTTGACAGTGTTACTGACTTTCATGGATGTGAATCCAGTGTGTCTAAGAAGACTACCTTCCAGGTCATTCAGAGTAATAATTCACTTTGGACCTTCTTTAAAGTAAGGTGCAATGATATCTCTCATGGGATGTGTCCATTTGACAGAAGGAAAAGTGTCCATGTAGCTGTGTGATAAGGCATTGTGCTTGTACGTTTTTTGAGGGGCTAGCTCAGAGCTAGCTGTTGTGTTGATACCATGCATGCATTGTAAGCGTAGCAGAAGTCAGTAACTTCTGAAGTTAATTGTGGTGAGGTCATTTGGAGCACAGGATGGGTGAGCAGGTGAGCTATAGCTTGGTTCTCGCTGAGGTTACAGAGGGGAATTTTCTTGCATGTAATTTACATCCAACAAGAAACAGTCGTAATTGGCTAATAGCTACTTACACTGAACGAGAACAGTCAGGGGGACCTAAATAGCTAAAAGCTTTTGGAATGAGTGTGAGAGCTTTCATATAGACCTTGTTCTTATGAATTGAATTAGTATTTGTGTGGTTACGTTATTGGCGAAGGTTATGTTTTCTGGGTGAAGGGAAATGGTCCTTTTCTCCTAGTTGCTGTTCATGGCAAATGAAACCAGTCGTGTTTCATGGTGCTGTCATTAAGCATTTCTGTAGAAGTCATGTAGCCGTGTTGCCACAACTTTGAGATGTATCTGCCTAGACTTTCTCCTCAGCGTTGTGAGATGAGTGGAAGTCTCTTAAACATCGAAAGGTAGATTTTATGGGGGCAAGTACACATATCTAGATAGAGAAAACTCAGCTTGGGAAGACAGAGAGAAATAAAAGTTCTCTTACTTCATGATTTGCCTTTGTAGGCAGGTCCTTTCTTCTAGCAGACTGAATGGTTCTCCCAGTGGTGGGAAACTGCTCCTTTCTTTTGGTCTCTAGGAAGTCCTTTCTGTCCCCTCTGCATTTTAGCAGGTTGCTCCTTGATCTCTCTGTTGTCTCTGAATAACCTGCAGGTTCCAAGCTCCTTGTGGTGACTGTTTTGCCTCCCACGTTTTACCTTCTCTGAAGGAGTGGCCTCTTACCTTCTTGCAAGGGATCTACCTTCTCTCATTGCCTTATGGGAATGTAATGCCGCACACAGAAGGCAGAAAGAAAACAAATGTGGTCTGTGAGTTCCTAATGGAGAAAGGGGACTAGGTGGTCTACCGGTCTGATGTAGAAGAAAATATTATTTAGCAAGTGATTTTTTTTCTGGTGTAGTTTTTGTAGCAGGCACCATCTGGCTCTTATTAAAAGCTGCCGAGGAGTGTGGTTTTGAAGGACTTCTCACTGCTGAACACCATTGCTATAAAACAAAGTACCAAATTTATTTCATCTTCAAGTATTTTACTATAAATTAAACAATGGAAGTGCAAGCTAATGCTTTCTGTGTACGTATCAGCAGACTTTGTGGGGAGGGTTAAAAATGTTTTCTTTTCTAAAATGTTGCTTTTTGACCTTTTTTTGGTGGGCTACATGCTTGTAGTCTTCCTTACCTCTCTTTGTGTTAGAAACATGATTTTTATTGCGTGTATAATATTTACCTGATGCTTTCTTCCAAGAAGGTAGTTGTTGTCTAGGAGGTCAGTGAGGAGGAAATGCTGGTGGTCATCTTGTTCTTCTTCCTGCATTATCAATTAAACAAAACAGAAAATGCTCTTTATTCCTACTGTTTCACCAACCAAAATAGCTCCCATGAAGCTTAAAGGAAGTGGGCCCTGACACACATGGATGTAGCAGATTCGTAGCGTGTGCAAGTTTCGTGATGGTGCTTGCAGCGCACTGTGCGAGCGGGGTTCTCGCTGGCACCACCCAGACCCGAGGCAGTGCCTGTGCTTCATGCATCACTTTTGAAAAGCAGGATGAAGCACTGGAGTAGCCACTGGGACTTCTTATGAAGTATTAAAGGCAGAAGTGGCCTGCTGTGAGCATGCTGCAGGCAAATGCAGAGCATTGCAAGGAGCCAGTGAGGACACAGAGGAACTTTTCTTATGCATTAGATTCGAGGCAGTTAACTAGTTCTTTGTGACAACTTTAAGGAAATGTGAAGGCTTGTGGGAAGCTAGCCGTTACCATTGAAGGTGATGGAGGAGATTGGCACTTCTCATTGATTTTAGAAGCAGTTAATATAATGCTGGGGCTTCGTAGCATGCACCTGTACGATGTAGGATCTCCATCCCTCCGCTAGGCATGGTAATTCTGAAATCCTGAGTCTGCCAGGTTCAGCCCCTGAGCTACAATTCAGATTTAAGTACTGATGTGGGAGCGATACTTGTGCCTTCTGTGTCCAGATTCTCCTTTGGGTGTAATAAACCAGCTGAATTCTATGAAATGGTTTGAGAAGTAGCCAGTGGTATTAGTAACCCGAACTTTGCTCCATTTGTGGAGAAGCTTAGTGGTTCCCTCCTTTCCTTTGAGGATTTCATAGATGGATCTCCTACTTTGTTTAGAGAGCAGTGCTGTGTCCGTTCGGTGCACACAGGAGGAAATGCAGTGTTCTCGTGACCAGAGAGTGCACACAAACGCAGGGGTGACTGCTGCTGTGATGTCCCTCCTCTAGAAAGAAGGGAGTACTGGCTTACCTAGCTGCTGTTTCCAGACCTGGAGATGGATTACCCAGTGCAAAATACATGGACAAGTACAGTGAAGAATGCCATGTCCTCTAGGGGGACCTCTGCTTTCAGCACAGAGCACAAGCAGCAGTGCTGTCAAGGTGTGGTAGGTGTGTTCTGACCCCATCGTCTTTCCTTGCTGCTCAGGAAAGAGGCAAGAGCTTCTACTTGTAGATCCCAGGTGTGCTGGGGTGCAAGATGGCACTGGGCGGCAGAAACCCAGCTCTGCCAAGGTGGTGGCCATTCTGGGTGGGCAGTACTGATGAACGTGTAGTGGCTTTATGTCTCTCAAGTGCCTGGCAAGTAGGCATCAAACACTTCAGTGACCCAGGCTTTATAATCTAAGTCAAAAGCAGTGAACTTTGTCATTTTACAGTTCAGGGAACTGAGGCATAGTGTTCATGGTGTGACTTTACCTGAGTGAGAGAATCAGATTCTTCTAAATTTAACCACAAGATTTATCTCGTCTCCTATCAGTACAAGTGTATCCTGTATGTGGCTTCAGATTATTCTTTACTGGCTGTGTACCTGAGGGTGGCTTCATGGTTTCATATAAGCAGGTGGATGTCATCTCTGAGCCCTGAAAGAGTCACTGGTTTTAGCAGCATAAATCCTCCCTATTGTTTCTGTGGTACCTTGTGCAGTGGTGGGACTTAGGCCAGCATTGGCATCACTCTATGGGGTGGAAGAGAAGGTATTCCAGGCATTAATTATCCATACTGGAAGAGAAGAGAATTGTCGCTGCCTGCCTACGTACTTGGGCAACAAACAAACTCCAGGCATATAAAAGTACAGTTTGGGGGACAGTCTGCTATTCAGATAAATGGTTACATGACAGATGTTATTGATGATTAACCCTCTACTTAGACTATGAATGATCTTGCAGTTTTTTAAATATGTGATAAATAACTTCATCTTTTCTTTTTAGTTGATGTCTATCAGTGTTTTAGGTGTTTCTGCTTGGATGAGAGACTACCTGAATAATGTTCTCACTTTAACTGCAGAAACAAGGTAAAGCTTTCCTTAAACCTAGCAATCTGCGTAGGTGAATGATTATGGAATATGTTGTTTGTTCTGTATAGCAAGTTTCCTAATTAGGATTTCTAGAATTAAGAAACCTTCAGTTAAGGTAATTATTGTTTTGTTGAAAGGTGCATTTTTGCAGCCATTTCTGGCATCAGTTGAAATTAGAGAGAGGGGACATATGAATTTAGTCTTGTTATATTCCTGTACCTTTCTCTTCACAGCGATCCATTTTTGGCCATTTGTCAACATGTAACCATATTATATTACTGTATAGTTTTGAATATTTTGAGTATAGTTTTTATTTAGTCCAGAGATTTAAGAATGCTGTTAGTTTTATTACTGCAGTGCTTATGAGCCCTGTTCATGGAAAAGGGCCTCATTGTGCTACACGCTGTGCAAGTGCAGGACAGGCACCTTGCCTTTGCCCCAAAGAGATTTCAGACTACACGTTACTTTCTGGTACCTGAATACAGCATTTGACTTTAAAACCACATAGAAGAGATTTCTGTGAAACTTGTAAGGTACTGGAAATAACACGTCTGCTAATCCACCCTTTTCATTTTAGTGGTTATATTATGTTTTTCTACTGTATAATTTTTATGTGATTATATTATTTTGATTATGGTTCTGATTGGTTTCAGGGTGGAGGAGGCTGTCATTTTGACTTACTTTCCTGTGGTCCATCCAGTTATGATTGCAGTCTGCTGTTTCCTTATCCTAGTTGGAATGTTGGGCTACTGTGGAACGGTGAAAAGAAATCTGTTGCTCCTTGTCTGGGTATGTTTCATAATCTCTAACAACAGCTAACTTCTGCTTCGCTTCAACAGTGTAAGAAAAGTTTTAATCCTCTGGCACTAGATAAATACTGATTATTTTTTATTACCATGTTGAGTTATGGTATCAGTGAGGAATTGTAATTGCTAAGCACACAGTAGGAAAGAATTTATTGCTTAGACTGCATTATGCTATGACCGAAAGACAAGCAGTGTTTCATTTTTAAAAATCTACTTCATTTAGTAGAGGAGTTGCTGAAGGGAAAAATAACTCAAACTCTTAAGTACTAATAATTACAGGAACAAGAGTCTGAGTGCTCTGAAATAAACCCTTATGCTACCCTTCTGACTCTGGAGTGTTCAATAGCTAGATAACCCAGACTTTACACTCACAATTCACTGTAGGAATAAAGCAAAGTAACAGCATTTGTAGCTGATGAAAGTCGATTCTGAGAGCATTCAGAAGCTTTACATTCTTTTACCTGGATGTGGAGTTTTGCACTTGCATTTGGTTGTAAGCAAGTTTAAACATAAACGTTAAGTCGCCAGCTTTTTTCCTTTGTTTGGGAGCTACATACCTGAGCCAAGAGCAGCTGAAAACCAATAGCCTCTCCTGCACAGGGCTTTATGTAAAATTTAACTGTGGTGAGGCTTTGACTGTAAAAGGAGTCAAATGCCTTTTAATTCATCTGGAATTCAGGAAGTTTGAGTTTGAGGACAGGCAAGTCTTGTTCAAGCAACCCTTGAACAGATTTTAAAGATTTAGATTTAAAAAATATTTAGAGCTTTGGCAACACTAAGATCAAAGATGCCGTGTACCTGCATGCTTCCGAGAAATCTGGCTGGTAGCCCTTTGCAGAGCTGCTCTTTGTCTTTTAATGTGAGGATTAGTGGAATTCCAAGCAGCATGTACACCTGAGCAATGGATGTGAAAGAGGTGCATCGGATTTGACTATTGTTTTAGCAGTGGGAGAAAGTGGACTGGTAAAATCCTTCAACAGGAGTCTTGTACGTGTAGAGTTGGGTTCATGCTGATTTTTTTTTTCCACTGCACTGTATGTTGGGTCCTCCCAAAGCATGTACGGTTGCACTTTTCTAATGGCTTGACGCTGAAGTACATGATATCTGGACCTCACAAAAGTTGCACAAAATGACCCAAAAAAGAAAGTGAGAAGTTGTCTGAGATTTATGCAACCTTTGCTTTTATCTAATTGGAAATATTATAAACAATCAGGAAACTGTACTGGGGCTTTGTATTAAATATCTCTCTCCCCCCCCTTTTTTTTTTTTGAGAAAGTTGGACTAAGCTTTATTTGAGATTTCAAGCTGAAGGTCTGCAGCACAAGTGTCCCTTAACTGCAAGACAGCAAATACTGTTTCTCCTTTTAGATATTAAGCGCCTAATACAATATGAAGATTATTGTTTTAGAGTTACATAATTAGGAAAAACTATCATTTAAATCTGAAAGTTTTATAGTAATGCAGTAGTCATTCATTTTTTTTATTTCTAGAACTTAACCTTGCAAGTCAGTGAGAACAAGTTCTATGACATGCTACTTAGTTATGAGCACTTGCATAAAAACATCAGTTTCATGTAATTTAATACTATGAAATTATTTATCTAGTGATCTTACATATTTTGTATAGGGCCTTGTACATACTTTTGTTTTACATAGGTAGTGAAAGAATTAAAAGATGGTAAACTGCATTGAGCCCTTAGTTTTTCTGGTAAGGTTGTAAGATTATTTTCATTGTGTGTTTTATTTATGGTGGTGATAACTTTTAATGTGAATTAAAATTAATTAAAAGGCAAAAGCAGCTATATAATATAGGCCAACGTTGTATAGTATCTGAAAAAAAAGATTGTTTTTCCTGTAAGCCTTCAACAAAATCATAACTAATTACAAAGAAACAATAAGAAAAGGAAGTTAAAACTGTTGTTTGTCTTCAGTTTATGTAAGCTGCCAGTGAAAAGAAGTCACATATAGCTTTTACGGCCATCTGGAAATAAATTATTTGAAGTGTGTTTAGGCAGTCAAATTCCACTATATCAAAACAAGACATTTCTGTCATTTAACTTGCAGTATTTCATTCTTGGAGCCTTAGAATTTGCTCTTGCTAACCAAACTGATAAGCAAAACTAAATGATATCATTTTAAGTATGTCGCTGTTTTTGATTAATTGTTAAGCTAATACAATCGTTATACTGCACAAATATGCAGACAAAAGTCAATGCTTCATTCATCAGACTGATCAGAAAAGTGATGGATCAACAAAGTGAGCTTTTGTAAAACCAGATGAGCTAAAACAAAGGAACCGTCATGTAAAACATTAACAACCTCTTCAATCATGCTTTTAATCTTCTTTTTGAAGTCCATGAGCAGCTGTAATGACAGCACACAAAGATACTTGGATCCAAATCTTGATGTTCCTGGCAGTATACTAATTGCTAGTGCTAATGTTGTTAATTGAATTGGATTTTTGGAAAATTTGATGAATCATGAGGACCTTAAAATGTATGTATCTGTGTATTAGATGTTTTTAATACAACTGAATACATAATTATATTCATTTATTTTCCAAATTTTACATTGCAATTAAATGTTTGAAACTCTTCCAGCTTCATGTAGGGGATAAATATAAATTGAACTAATGTTTACTCTGCTTTAAAGTAAGAAAGTGTAACACCTCAGTGCTCTGGATTGTTTGTAGAACCAGCAAGCTGTAATCATTTAATTTTAAGCTATAATCATTTAATTTTAATTGTTTTAGGAATATATAGTTCTGAGGGCTAGTGGTATGAATAACCCATGGGGTGTACCATAAGTGTCTATAATGTAATTTTTGTTTTTGCGAATGACCAACATCCTCATGTAGAAATTAATATTTTAGGTGTTGAAGATTTCCTCAAATTATTGTGAGATTGTCTTGCTGTGTTTTGCAGCGCTGACAATTTAAGGATTAGGATGAATCCTCTAAGATGCGTAGGTTTGATTATTGTTGATATGATAAATGACTTTTTTTTTTCCATCATAGTAATTCATACCCAAAATATCTGCAGCTTACTGTACTAGTACAGAACAACCTTTGACAAATTCAAAAAAAACCCAAAACCCTTTTCATTGTATGAGGATTTAAAAAAAGGAAATAGGTGTAATGTGAAGTACTTCTGGTCAGATTGATTTAGAACTATAGAATACAGTTTATGTATTTCATAGTTCTTGGGATCTAAATATAGTTACTAAAGTTGTAGAGTCAGGAACCTTAGGGAGAGGTTGCCTGAGGGCTGTTGGGTTGCATGTTGCGTGAGACTTTGACACGTGGCTTTTGCCTTGCGTTCTGCTGCTGCTAGGGTCACATCTCATAAATGATCTGGTCTCTTTCCAGCTGCGTGACATTGTGTACCAGACACGGGCTCCAAAGACTTGACCAGAAAGCACATTCTTCACTTGTAGGCCTGTTCTGCCACTGGTGATGTGCGTCCCATTTCAGGGGAGAATGCCTGAGAGGTTTCTGAAATACAGGCGAAGGGGAAACAGGTTATCTTCTGAGAGTGTGATTTCTCAAGAGCACGCCATGCTTGAAATGACTTCCATGAGAATTCCAGCCATGTACTTCTTCCCTGTTTTTAATGCAAGATAAACTATAGTGAGAAGCTTAGCTAGAAGCCAGCTTGATTCTGTTCTAAATATTTAAGAGATTAAAAAAAAAAAAAAACAAGATGAGAAGCACATTTGGATCTTAAAATGTGGTTTTGTTTTGTAAGTGGTCTATTTACTAAATTGATATGGCTGAGATGCCTACCAGTGTACAACAACGTAACATGAATTCTCCAGTCCTTCCATTTTCTTCTAGCTTGATTCACTTAGAAATGAGTCTTGTGCTTTATGTCAAATGAAAACCTTCTACTGTGCTTTCTCAGAACCTGCAATGAGAGGATTTTTCAGAGGCACAGAATAAATTCCTTCCTTGTCTTTTGTATCTAGAAAATTGCCTTTAGAAAGGATGCCATTACTAAAATAAGACTATATTGCCCAAGTAAGTTTTAAGCTTGCAGTAACTTTATTCTAAAGAGAAACACTGAATTTGCCTGTTAAACAGCTACCTAGCACAGTGCAAAATTATACCAACTTAAATAATTTCAGTGGTTCCATCTGTATGCTTAAAAAAAATTAGAGTATTGAACCAAAGCAGCAGAGGTAGACTTTTCTTAATATTAAACACAGAAATCATCTCTTTTAGAGAGAAAAACTTTTGTTGAGTACTGGAGCCTTATTTTCTTCTTTCCTTCTTCTTTCCTCCTTCTTTTATAGTAAGCTTTTCTCAAGAGTTTTCTAGTTTACTGACAGGGATGCCCTCCAAAACCAGAAACACTTTTGGATTAGACTCCTGTTGTCACCAGTGTGTCAACTGAACTTCTGTAATTGTGATTCATTGAATGTCCCTTTGCCTAGCTTGGCCTGGGAAGGCAGCTTTATTCTCACTGTTACAGCCATGGAATACAGTTGCACCAAATATTTTCTTCGTTTAAAGAATTGTTTTGTTGCTGATTCCGCAGCAGGGTGGTCAGTGTGAGAGTGTTAGCAAATTGTGTACTAGTATGTTGTAGCAGGGAGTTGGGGAAAGCTGCGGTGCTCATACTTGGAAGTTTGGGAATGAGATGGAAATCCTGGCTTATGTTTTACTTAGAGAATTGGGCTATGATGCCAGCCTGAACTGGAAGATCTGAACCCCTCCAAATCCCTGCACTGAATGTATAAACAGTCCAAGGATGAGACGCTAGAGTGGAGATTTTGTGGTTCTTGTTACAGGTTTTCCAAAAAGATTATATAATTTATTTTTTTAAATACAGAACTATCCTTTGCCTTTTGTCTTCTGAGGCTCTATGTGTTTTGAATTGTTTTTAAGATCTGTTGTGCACATGGTCCAACTCCATTTAAAAAACAACAACAAAAACAAACAACAAAAACAAAACACGGGCACATATTCTTTGAGAAGAGAAACCTTAAGGGTGTGTGAATTTGGTGAAGCTTTTGTTTCATTAAGACAACAAGAGTAAACTCTGTTGCTTGACAACAAGCTCTTCATGAAAACCCCACTGGAAAATATTTTCCTGGCTGGAGTTGGATTGCAAATTCTGGCTTTTATCACTATGAGTTTTCTGTAATTCTAGCATTCAAAAAGCTCAGAATTCAAATTTATCTGGCTGTATTTTCACAAAAGGAAGAACTCTTAGAAATATTTGGTCAGTAGGGCAAATCTTTTTACTGATTTTTATCATAAAATTGTCAAGGAAATAAATATTGTTCAGAACTAAACATTCTTAGACCCTCTTGGTGTGTGGTCAAACAGTTTGTTAATTCAGTTATGGCAGAACTGCGTTGTAAATTGGAACCTGGCAGGCTAAATTGTCTATTAATTGAGTTGAAACACAACCAGATAAATCATTATAAAACTAAGCTGACCTTTTCTTTAAAAGCAGGTAAATATGTTATAAAGAGGAAAAAAAAGACAGGATATTCACATTTCAGTTGAAAATGCAGATGTGAAATATAAACAAGTGACAAATGTAACATGAATGTGGCTGTTTCTTGTCAGTCATTCTTGACCAGCTAAGCACAGTGTTCTTGAAAGTGGTTTCACTAAAGTCCATCTGCAAAATGAACCACTGACTGTATCACCACTTGGGACAGATTGTTCTATACCAATTTAAATCCATGTGGATGCACGGGTGATAGATACGATTAAACTCTGATGACTGCTACATTGCAAGGTATTAGTTGTAACTGCTAATGTCTTTCTAGAAGGGATCCTTATTCCATGTGAAATGTAGCTGCTCTACAATACCATACCACCAGCTGTTTTGCAAGGCTTCTGGCTACAAACAGCATGGATTAGTATGAGAGTCTAGTGATAATTATTATTATTATTTTTTGTGACAGCATGTATTTCTGTAATTCTGCAGCATATTTGTTCTGACCCATGTGAAGTCTTACCACAGTGATAGCTACTCCAATGCTTTGTACAACCTTTTGGCACTGGAATTATTTACTACCAGAAGTATTTCATCATTATTTAACTACTAAGCATCGAAAGGGAAGAAACAAACATACTTACTGTAATCCCATGCAGTTTAGAGTTAGACAGAGACTCGAGTTCTCCATTTTTGCATTTTGTGCCTTTTATCAGCACCTGTTTTATAAATGTGGTGTGACTAGGAGGAAAACGGATTCATAAGACAGGTTAGCATGCCTTTCTGAAAGGCAGATTTAAGTCAGTTTATAATACTGTAGTACAGACTTGATGAGAAGCCAGTACTGTGCTAAAACCCAAGTTCAGGTAGTCAGTGGGTAAGTAAGAGGCTGGATACGTGGCTTGCATTTTTAAATGTTGGTTGTTTGACGTTCCATTCCTAAGAGAAAATACACTTAAAGTTTACCAATGTTTATTATATCCCAGTAGATTCAGATATGGGCAACTTTCTGAAGAAAATAAATATAGGGGTAATTTTTTTGTTTTACAATTTTCACTCCAAAGCTGAGTTGTTTGGGGAGTTGTTTGTACATTATTAGACATCTTTTTGTCTTGAAACTGGATAGAGGGTAAGCTTCTTTCCTGTTCAGAGCAGGGTTTTAAAGGTTCAAATAAATTTGTTATATTTTGAGAACAGTATTGAGAAGGAAGCTTGGCTTTGCAGGAGTGGAGTCCCTGCATTCTGTGGGACTCCAGGCACGGGGGGTGGACTATGTTGGTCTTAGGGTCTAGTGCCAGGCTCTCTATCTGCCTGCCTAAGCATGAAGTGTACTTTGTTGTCCCTGTCTTCTCCAACACAAATGTACGTTGCTGTATATGTACTTACAAGACCTTTTCCAAGGCAAGTGCTTTGAAACTATACATAATTTTCTTAGCTGGAAGAGGGAGCTTACAGACAAGAGATGCAGGTTGCTTTATGGGTTATTGGGAGGCATTTGGAGATGAAGAGTGCTATCTGTTGAACAATCAGCAAATGAGCAGATGTGTGTTTGAACAGCGCGGAGGGAAAGGTGTTAGGGTGGAGAGGCATGATAGGAACTGAGCTCATGGGAGTGTCCAGGTCGTCTTGTGAATGCTTGGCTTAAATCCAAATGTTTGCTGTCTTCAGGCTGATGATCACCCCTGTGCCTGGCAGCTGTCTTGTAATACAGGGCCAGAGCCAGCGCAGTACAGCTTGACGCAGGTACCCAGTAGCTCAAAGTAAAAACAACTGACCAGCAACTCCAAGGCTATTCAGGAAAACGCCTTTGACTTATGATAGCAAGGTTTGACAGCATGATTGTAATGCTGTCAATTAAGATGGGCTTTTTCATGTACTTCTGCAACAGTGAAGAGCCACTTGCTCATCCTTTTGGAAAAAGGTATAGTGCTAAGTTAAAAGGTAAATATCTGTTGAAAGTAGTCATTTTATGGTTCCACTGTGTTTTCAGTGTGAAACATGCTGCCTGAACTTGTCACATTTTGCTCTGCATGCTGTACTTTTAAGCTTGCCTGATGAGGTTGAAAATTCTGCATTCTCTTTGGGATGTATGTCCTGAGTATTGGTTTTACTAGGTGTCACTGTGTCTGGCGTCATGATTTAAAAGTTTTCATGCAAACCTTGTTCCTTTTATCTTCCTTGTTCCTATTTTTCCCACTTGTTATGCTGTTTATATTGTTTTCTTCCAAGTTCTTGAAAGTCACTGATATCCGGGCAGTAGCAAGGACTGAAATATCACCAGAGCTGAAAAGGGCTCTGGAGTGATACCCCCTGATGAACGGAGGAGGAAAGATAGCAATAGTTGAAGTGGAATGATGGAAGTGTGTACTAGGAAGCTATTGAAAGAACAAGGACTGATACAACAGTAGGTACAAGGCATTGGGGGTGCTGAGGCAAGAAAGCTGGGAGTGATACCAGGATGAGAATAAAGGGTGCATCTTCACTGAGAAGAGAAGACGGGGAGCTGCTCAGCTGATATGTGGTCTTCTTGTTGTAGGACTTTTTTTTTCTTCTGTCCTTCCCTGCTCCTCTCCTGTTTGCTTGTTTGCCCAGCTTTTTTTTTTCTCTGCTGAAAGGAACAGGGAACAGAAGAGTTCCAGAAGGAAGGGAGGTAAATGAGTGTTTACTCAGATCCACAAAACCCAGTCAAATCTCTGTGTCTTGTCTGAAATGCAGCCCAGCCTCACCAGTGCGGCATGCCTTTGCACTATGGTTCAGCTGCATTTTTATTGTCACAAAGTGAATACGGAGTGCATGTCCTGTCATGTAAATTCATCTCTTTCCTGCCTAGTCTCGCTCTCTGACTAATTAACCACAGAGGCACTGTGCTGGGTGTGGTATGGGGTTTTAGTGGATGGTGAATGTTAGAAGTGTTTTGGGGCATGCTGAGGCAGACTTAGAGTGTGTATAAACACTGACTTGGTCTATTTTACAAGGAAAAAGGATTTTCTTGACCAAAGAAGCATTTTGATAGTGTTTAATTTCCTTGATAGAAAATAAAGAGGAGGGGGGGGAAGCAATTTGGGGGGGGGGGCTCCATTCTGAAAATCTTTATAGAACAGGAAACTTTAGTTTTTCATATAAATCCTACGAAGTACGGGGAGAAGGGGGAAGGGAATATTCTAAGCCCTGAGGAAATTATGGTCTAAAGTCTATCTTTACCAATGTCCTGTTCAGTATTTTACCATGACCTTGTAGTGACCCTTATTCCTTGGAGTTTGTTGACTTGAGGTAATTGAGCCTGGGGCAGATAAATCCTAATAATTGTCTGAAGTGCATGTTTGCTTATTTCCAATGTAATACCTGTTTCCTCACATGAACAAAGATTAAGTGTTAAAGTAAAAAATTTAAAGCAGATCATTTATATCTCATAGAAGAATGGAGGCTGTGAATAAAGTTCTTACTGTTCATAAGTAATATTGTCCAGTGTTTAAAAAAGCAAACAGTCGAGAGAACTTAGACATACCTTCAAAATCTAAAATGTTCATTTCTATACATAACAAAAGCCATTTTTTGATTCAGAAAATTAGTTATAAAGATTTTGGAAAAAGTGATCATTATCTATATATAAACCTTGCACTTCATTAAGATCACAGGCTTTAAGACAATTTGTACAGATTGATTAAACCGGGTGATCTGGGAAACTGAAATTTAAAACATTTGATCAATTTGCTGTGGAATGTATTTATATTGAAGGACTGGATGGCATTCAGTAGCTGATGTTGTAAGCTGGTGGTTTCAGCCCATTTCCTTGTTGACTTGTGACTGCATCCCTCACAAATTTCTGCATTGGCAAGCCAGTAAACCAAATTTTAAATCAGAATGACAAATGAACTGTTAATCCCTTCAGGGCAGGGCTGAGGGAGCTGGGGAAGGAGAATAGGGGGGGAGCAAGGGAAAGTTTGCACTGCAGGAGTGGATAAACAGAGGATTTCAGTTTTCCATGAAGTTTGTCTGACTCCATTTAATGAATGTTTGCTCCTTTTTTAAAAAGTATAGCTGGATTAATCATTAAAATAGTCTCATTAGTAAAACTATGACAAAAGTAGAGGGAACCATAGCTTGTGACTAACTGAGGGAGGAAGGACTTTATTAGTTTTTTCACACAAAGAGTCTGGTTCCCGTTGGTAAGGTCTGGTGGTGGCCATCTGACGTTTCTTAGGGTGCAGACAGATGTCTGGATGGCTTGTGTCTCAGAAGAATAAGGCTGACACTCTCAGGCTGTTAGCCATTGGGAAATGCTATGCATAACCCTCTTAAAATCTTTTGGCATCTGTTTTACATACCATATACTCCGGTCTTTCAGACATTCCCGTAAGGTTTCATTGTGCAGCTGCTTACCCTTGGAATCTCCCTCAGCCCCTGCCCTTCTCTGTCAGATCTTTCTCGCCTCTCTTGCCATTTGGACCACGTTGCCCAAAAAGGTGGCATGAGCACCAGGCAGAAAGTCTGAGGAGGCTGGAAAAAAATGTGTTATCTTCTTGGAGAAAAGGAAAACACTTGGGAGGAGAGAGCTAAGGCTTGAAAATAGATGTTTATTAAATGAAATGCAAAGCACATGAACGATGATTCATTAAGTGGACTGATTCTTCAAATAAAGCAACATTTTTACAAAAATTGAAGGATTTCTAGAATCTCGTAGACCAGATTTGCCAACAGCTGGAACATCTCCCATGCTCTCATTTTTCTTCACCATATTGCAACTTCTGACTCCAGTCATTAGGCTCTGTCTGCAATTGCCATTTGCTTTCATATACAGAATGCTCTCTTGCTTTCTCACTGTCTGGAAATGGCTTTCAGAAGAAGCCAGTATTTTGAGTATGTTGTATGATGGGATATATTTGTTCTTTAGGGAAGAACTTAGTAGACTGTGAAGTCTCCTCAGGTTTTCTAGGACAGCAGTAGCTAGCCAGGCAGCTGTAAGAACAGATGAAATGGGGTCCTAGTCCCAGTAAAAGTAGCATCATGTAACATGCAAACCAAAAAGTGTGAGGAAAGTAAAAGGTGGATTAAGCTGCTCTTATGCCTTTCTGGTTCGGATGAAGTTTGTGTGGCTGCAGAACGATGTCTTGGTTGTGTTTTCACGAGTTACCTGGACTCTCACTTCCAAATCACGCTCCCAGACTGCAAACATGGTTATACCATGAGCAGGTATGAGCAGGATCTAAGAGAGCATGAGTGGGGATTTTTTCAGGTCTTTGATTCTCCCTGTGCTTGGGATAACAGCCCACTAATTTTACAGGCTATAGTAGTTGAATGCTGATGAGGCATCAAATAGGTCATTGGCAAAAAATTACAAAACCCAGCTGTGGCAGAACAAAAGAGAGATGTGATAACACTTCAGGCACATGCAGGTATACATAGCTTTGTAGTGTAGCTACTCTTGTTGCCTAGGCTGCTCGTCACAGGAGGCTAGCAGTGATTTGTTGGTCAGTAAGTACCCTAAGTCATCAAATTTCTACTTGGGCTTCTGCTCTTAGCTTAATTTCTGGCATAAAGCTTACAGCAGAGTTTGGAAGGGCATCCGCAGAGGACAGTCATGTAGTTTTTGTAGCTGTGCCAGTAGGATTATCACAATGGCTGGTAATAGGGTATTGAGTATTCACATTGCCTGGGCTATTGCCCTGAAGGAAACTACTGCAGGTGACTAGAGTTTTAACTCTAGTTTTCCTTTGCTAATTATAACTAGAATTTATTTCTTCCACTGTCAAAAATCTCTGAAAAATTCAAATGTTTTTGGAGGTGCTTTGGAGAGGGGCATTCAACATGGGGACTGGGGTGGGAGAAGGAGCAAAATTTTTTATAAATTCCCTCAATGTACTGTTTTCTGAAGCCCTCGTTTTTCCATGGTCCTGTTGCCATGTTAGTAGCAGAAATAGAAGGTTATTGTTCACCAGTTCTTTTCACCTGTTGACTGAAAGCATAGACACATTATAATATTAAGTGATTAATTGCAAGTATCAGGTAGCATATTCAAAGCAAACAGAAAAAATCTCTAGAACTGCAGTGAGTCTTGAATTACATCTCTGCAGAAAACATAAAACATTGTGCTTCATGCTTTATATCCTTCCCTGTAGTTACCCACAATTACAACAAAAAATCCTATACTCTGCAGGATAGAAAGCGGTGAAAGAGATTTTATGAGAGAGGTACTTCATATGCCATTCACCACACTCGGAACAGAATGGGAATTGTTAGAAAAAGCACCTTTTAAACTGACGCAGAATGTCTTTGATTTGGTCATAGTGATTTTGTGCTTACTGTTGCTATTTTATTTGTATCTAAATGATTGAGACCATCGAGAAAGAAGTATGTTCCTGTAACATGTTTTGTGGTGGTGGTCATTCACTTAGTTGGATAGAGGAAATAGAATAGCAAAAAACCTGTCATAATTTAATTAGGAGAAATTAATTTCGTAGTTCATTTTTTTTTTTTTAGCCTTAGATAGAGAGGAAGACATTTTGGGCATATGCCAATGCATATATGCTCCATATATGGAGCACTGACATATGTGGAGCTTGTTCCCTCTTATGTGATGCCACGGCTGTGTGCAGGAATTTTATTGAGATTAAAACTTCTGATCCATTTAGACAGTCCATACAGATCTTTCTAAAAGTAGTTTTGAATTATTTTGATGTTTTTAATGCATATCTGCAAATACCATGTACCCTTCTAGTGCTTTAACAGGTTCTGATAGCCTTTATGCAGCTGGGTATCTGAATAGTCATCTGAATTAGCACAAAACCTACAACTTCAGTGCCAGTCCCTATTTTTTTTTTAATTTTTTGTTCTTGATTATTTATTTGTGGATTACTTCTTTTCTGTGGTTGAATTTCATTATCACTGGATTTTCATTCTATATGTTCCATTATCTCACTGTGCCTTTTGTCTAATTATATATGAATTCGCTGTAGCAGTTGACTTATGGCTGTCTGATTCTTTAAGAAGAAGAGCTGTTATAACTTGTAGTAGCTGAGTACAATCTTGTAGTGCCTTCGCACTTACTGTGAGTTGTGTTCATCGTGGTGGGTTTCCATGCTATTAATTTGTGTGTTTTCTGCATCAGAGGTTTTGGGGCAGGATGAGGATGTAAGCTGTGTTCGCTTTTACACCTGTATCACATGAAGAGTATTCCAGCAGAACAACATCTAGTCACAACTTAGGGAATATGCTTAATATCTTTCTTGGTCCTTCATGCCCCTGTCGTTTCCCCATCTCTTTGAAGGTGGTTTTCACAGTAATGACTTTGTTTCTATTCCCACTTCTCTTCTGTTTACTCTATTGCACAAGAAAGGAATAGGAAAAGGATTCTTGTGAACTCCATAGCCCTAGTTCCTTCATGCCTGTCTCAGAACTGATGTGCTGGAAAAGTACAGTTGTTTAAACCTCCATAGGCCATTAGCACTGCAGCTCTCTATTCAGGGGGACAGCTGCGTATGCATACCCATCTGTTGCTCGAGAAGGATTCCAGGTGCTTTTGCAAGGTGTTCTGGGTATTAGAAGAGATGCTCCTGGTGGAAAGCTACTGCTTTCCTGAGCTACTTCATTCCTTCCTTCCTCCCCTGGGCCGGTGTCAGTGAGCAAGTTTAACGAGGGAGTTGCAGGGGAACCAGCTCCTGCTAATTGACAACATCCATTTGACACTGCAGGGATACTAAAGTTTAGGATCTTGGGCCACCATGGCTTAGAGAGAAGCAGTGTGTACTGTATTTTTTGTTTTTAATTTGGGAATATTTTTACTTTGATTCATTACTCTCAAGAGTGTCTTTTAAAGGCATTTCAGTCATCTTCTCTCAAAGAAACAAAATTTTAGCCTTTTCCACAGCCTTGCTGATGGAAGTCCTTCAGTGAAACCAATTCAGCCAGATTTGTAACAGGATGAAGGAGCCACCTCAATTTTCTGATGATTTTGCATAGTCTTAATAGGGAGAGAATGGCAGTGGTTACCAACTGCCTGCAAAAGAGAAATGTTAAGTCTGTAGGATTTGCCATGTAAGAGTTCTAATTCTTGGAGTGATCATGGCATTGCGTAATTGCTTGTAGATTTTTTCATGGTGACTTGTAGATACCTTTGCAAAAGTGCTCGCTCCTTTCTCTGCCTTCCTCTCTCCTGCCATCTCCTGGAGGAAGGGGAAAAAAAATGGTAGAAAATACCTTGGCAATGTCCAAAAGTGCTATGAGGGAGGTGGGCTGTAGAAGGTAATATCGCTAACCTGGGGGTGCAGTTTTGAGTGTAAAGCACAATGGTGTTTCCTCAGTGAGTTAGTCTCCTTTACAAAGTGTACCACTTAGCCCATAGAAGCAAGGAAGAAATATTAAACCTTGGTTTGAAACGAAATCCTTGTATCTGGCAAAAAGTAGGGAGTGTGTAAATGCAGAAAGATGTATTTAACATTCAGACTCCTTTGGGAATTTAACTGGGGACAAGGAATAAGCATTTAAGCCAATAATTTCTGAATTTGGAAGTTGGAAATTAGGGGTAATAAATTTATATAATGGCTCCAGAGGCTTTTTTTTTCCCCACACAACTTCTGGAAGAATTACTTGTTCTGCAAACCATTAAATTTAGAGTTATAATATTCCCCTTCAGAACAGCAGAGTGAAACTGAAGCTCATGTACGAGAGTTTGGTCTGCCTGCAGTTGCTCTGTTCCTAGAGTATACTTTCATATCTATAAATTCTTTGTGTCACTTGTTGTCTTTTCCCTTACGGACAGAAGGTGGGCTTTCTCAAGACGGAAGGCTTGATTCTGCAGTGCTGTGGTATGTCCAGATGTAGCTAGAGTCAGATGAACTCAATTCCTGGCAGACCCAGAAATGATTTGAATGAATCTGGATAAACAGTGTCCTATCCCAGGCTATATTCAATAACTGGAGAAAATAGCCCGTTTTGTCTCTAACTGCTACCAGAAACTGTTTTAACTATATGCTGACAAAAATGAGGAAATATCAAATGTTAAGGTTTGTGGATGAATGAAATGTTGCAAGGAACTGTAAATTAAGAATTTTCCAGAGTATGCCACACACACAGACACACACACAGACACACACAGATGTATCACTTTCGCTATGGTCAGTGAGTTTTACATAACATTTGGGGACAGCAGGCAGTCCCAGACATGTTATTCAGAGTATAAAACCACTGAAATTTTCTTTGACAAGTGAGAACTTGAATTCACTTTTCACCTAAACATTTAGTTGCTCTCCCTCTCAAAAAATGTCAGTGTTGCCCATAATGTCCTTAGGCACTTTTTCATATGAATTAAGAGCTAAAACAGGTGGCATTTTCCTCCTTTCAAAGAGAATACTTTGCAAAGTAGATTTCCATAAGAAAAAGAAAAAAACACCTTTCCTTAAATTACAGACACTACAGTAACAGTGGATAGATTGTCTAAAAGCTTATGAATCTCTTTTTTTAAAGAAAGCATCATTGTTCTTACAAGGTACGGCTCGTTTTTTCCTCTTGTGGACCTTTGGAGGATGAACACTTTGGTTGTTGAAGGCTTATACTGGAGCTCTGCGTGTACTTAGTGTTGATTTGTAAAGATATGCAATGTGTTATTCAGTTACAATGACTACGAAATGCAATGTAACATGGCAGAGACTGGTAAAACAGGATCTCTGCTTTCAACACCATCTTCATAGAGCAGACTTTGCAGGAGGAGGATGTCAATATAAGATTCTCTTGAAAATTCTCATGGATATTTTTGCATGCACATTTTTAATTTGACTGTTTGCGTCTACCAACATAAGTCAGGGAGTTAGGTTTGATCAGCAAGTAGAAGTAAAGGCAAGACACTATTCATTAGCTGCCAAGGTGAATTACACAGTTCCAGACTGGGTGAATGAAAAAGATCTTATACAGAAGACTGTTAAATCCTAACACTTGTGGATTTATATTCTCTATTTTAAATAATACAGTTTATTGACCTTTAAATAGGAAAAAAAAATCATCCTCAGTACATATTTTTTTGTTTGTTTGTTTTGTTTTGTTTTTTAACTTCCTAGGTACATTCCAGAATGAAACTAACTTAGAAGCCTTTTGGCATGTATCCTACTAAAGAAATTATATATTTATTCTATTCTGTTTTATATTTTGATGGTGTTTCTTTGTGTATATGTACTAATTCAGTACCTTTTTCAAATAAAAGTAGAAGGAGAAGCTAACATGGGGCACAGGGACTTTTAGAGCACTCTGTCCAAAGTCTCTGTACCTCTGCCTCTGCTTTTGGCAGAAGAATAGAGGAGAGGAAGAGAGCTAGTAAAACAGTAAATCAGAAACAATAGAAACAGTCTCATGGGAGAAATTTAAAATCATAGGTTTATTGTTTTTGAATTCCAAATAAAATTAGAATCCATTAAGACTAACTTTAAGACTTGTATGCTGAGAACAAGGGGAAGCTCAGTCCAGTGGCGTGGAAGAAAGTTTGGAGTTGAGAATGCATGAGACTTTGCTTTAAATAAATGATAGATGAGTTACTCTTAATAGAGGACACCAGTTAAAATAGTCTTTATTTCCATGCTGCTTTACCCTTCAGTTCCGAAGGTCTTTGTTGATGCTATGTAGAAGTTAGTTTTACTCTTCCCAGTTATCTTTTCTTAACCATCTTTACCAAGACCTGTACAGCTTCTGCATTATACAAATATTTTCTATTTTTAAATAGTTCAAGGGTGAGATCTTGTAATAGACAATGAATTTCAATCCATATTAATAACTATTTGCACATATATGCCTGATCTCAAATACTTAATTTACTTAGAAAAGAAAATAGCTTTCAAGAACCTTGTTTATTCCATCTTGTCAATCCTTTTTATTTTTTTTCCCCCTTCTTTTGGCTATTAACCCGGGAATGTTGCTTGAATGAGTAGAATTAAAAAAATTGAGGGGCTTTCTACATATATAAGGGGAAATAAGATTGTTGTCTGTGTGACTGTTTCAGCAGAATGTGTCATGATAGCCAGTGTGCTCTTAGGCAACAAGGAAATTAATTTGTTTTCCCATGGTTTTCATATGCTTCACGTTAAGTCAGTAGGAAAAGTTACATAACTTAAATCTTTAGAAAGTTTGTATCATGAATCTTTAATATTTTGTTTACAAAAATGTATTTCAGATTCCATGTCCTCAATCATGTGAAATATTAGTGATGTTTTGAGATGTCCTGTAATATTTCTGTCTTTATTTTTTTTTCCAAAGTTAACTCGAATTTCAAAAGTAACTAAGGCCATTCTGTTTTCTGCAGTACTTTGGAAGCTTGCTTGTAATATTCTGTGTTGAACTGGCCTGTGGTGTTTGGACCTATGAGCAGGAGATAACGGTGAGTCAGAAGAGGAGGCTGCATTTTTTCAACAGAAGAAAACAAAGATTTCCATTAGCTAGCTGTTTCCTAATTGCTGTAGTGTTTATCTTTGTTCATTATTCTGACAGTCTATTTTCATGTGACTGTCTTTTTTTTTTTTAAACAGAATTCTTCTGGGAAGTCGCATCTGTCTGGAAGGTCCTGTCTGAGTTTCTCCCTGCCCCCTCTGTATTTGACAGAAATTCTGCAGCCCCTGATTTGTTTAAGGACTTTATTTTTAGTTAATTCTTGCTTAGGCAGGTTCTCATTGAAGCTAGTGGAAATTCTAAGGATTAAGTATGTACTTTGGTTTTTAAGATAAGTGTTTGAGAGAGGAGATGTGAGAATTTTTAGCGATTTTGCTCCAAAAGTTCTTCATGTTTTAAAGAGCTATAGCTCAGTGTACTATATTGTAAACAGTATGCTCTTTCAATAGAGAACTTGCTGCCTTCTGAAATCTTCACACTGCCTCCACAAGCTATAAATGCCAGTTTTAAGCAAAACATGTCTGAGCTATAAAACACTCCTCTGTAAACTTGTGAAGAGGTTTTATCTCAGTCTAGCTTTCATAGCTGTACCAATCTCTAATTTTCAAACTGAAGACCATCATGCAAGAAAGTGGGTAGGTGTTGAGCGAAAAACTAGAATGAAATGTTATTCTGCTGGCTGCTACATCCTTTTGTCTTGTATTCAGTCTGGTACATTTGTATGAATAGAGGGACAAATATTTTTCTCTGAACTGCCAAAATATGCCCAACATACTGGTCTTTTCAGCAGCGTGTAGCATTACATTGCAGTAAGATGGGAGGGAGCTTTCCTGGTATTTACACAGTACTGGAATTTCTGGCAGATTTGAAGCCTGAAGTTACGTGGCAGCATTTTGCATCAGAATTCATTCCCTGGCTATCCAGATTCCAACAGGATGTTCTAATATAACAGTGATTAAGGCTGTCCCTTTACTTTAAATGTCAGCTCACACTGATGCATTTTAAAATTGGGAATGCAGATGAGAGGCATGCATCATCCTATGGGCACAGCTGCCCTCTCCAGGGTTTTGCCAAGGATGAGAATTATAACCAACATCTTTCCACATAAATCTTGTCAGTGGAAGCTGCCTGAAATAACATAACCTTCAGTGCACAAGTATATGCCTTCTCCAGCCTTTACTATTCAGATAGAAAACCTGAAGTTATGGGTGTGTTTTAGAGTGACCCCCAAGCTTTCAGTTGCCTGCTATGCTACTGTTCCTAACCTGGAACATTTTGATAAAAGCCCAGATAGCCCTACCATGTGTTAAGGCACTGGTGGCACTTCTTCCCTCCAGAAAAACCCATGGCTTTCCCTGGGCACCTCTCCCAAAAGAAGCAGCACTGAGCTCTATGTCTGTACTTTTGGCAGTGGGTCACAGGGAACCCAGTTACTCCATGTTCCTTCAGGTTTTCCCCTCGCTTCCAGGAATTCAAGAGCATGAGCATGAATGTCAAACATACAGATAGAAAAGAAAAAAATCTCTTCAGAAATTGCTTTTCTTTTTGTCTTTTCTTCCCTTCTATTATTATCTTTTTCCTTATCCTCTTAAATATTGTGTTTTTGTTTTCTTTCCATCTGATTACCTTTTCCTTTGTCATAACACCAGTGCTCCTTGTGGAATGAGATGGGCCAGACTTGGGTTTCCTGCTGCTGACACCCATAGGAAATGTGGTGGTTTGGAAAAGCACAGCTTCTTTCACAGTGATTCTTTCATACCTGTGCAGGTCACTTCCCTAGAGCATGCTTTCTCCTACTCTACTGCATAGAGATGACTCCCTCGTGTCCCAGGGGAATGACTCGCTGTCATGTTGGTTTCAGCGTAGCATGAAATCACAAGAACCCCTTGTGGATTTCAGAGAATCAGTTAGCATTAGTGTTGGTGGGTGTGTGATGTTGTCAAAAATGTCACCGAGGCATAGCCACCTCTGCTAATCCAAAATGGTCTGTCTTTGGCGTATGGTCAAGTCTGCTGTAAGAGCCCTTGTATAAACAATTTTCCTTCCAGCTCATGATAGCTCTCAGCATGAAGTGTGCCTCATGACTAATTTTTCCACCCACAAGAATGAAAAGCCAGTGTGGGTTCTCAGCTTACATGGGCATTGGTCAAGCCTTCATACACATCAGAAAAATAATAATAACAGGCAGATCTGAAGAGCAAACTGAGCTTTGTAGAACTTAATGTTAAATTCAAACCAATGTTTCAAATTTTTATGTACACACTACATGAGGGTGGTGGTGTACAAATTAAACATGGTGTACAGTCGAACAAATGCATCTCAAGATTCTGTATTATTGTGCAGTACTACACACACGAGCTGACAGGAAGCTACGTAGTAGATACATTGATGTCCTTAGGTTGACATCTTGACATTCTGGTAGTAGTCAAACATACAGATTCTAGCCAATGTCCTTCCTTAGGTCCAGATTTCAAATTGCCTTCCTACAATGGGTTTTAGTTTGTTTTGATTTGTTTTTAATTTCCATCTCTCACTTTCTGATTTTTTTTGCTTCTTATTGTTTTCATAAAGAAGATGGATGCCTTGTGTTACGTGTGTAACCTTGGACTGTATTCAACTCAAATAAGATAATAAAATAGTATAGCAAATATGATCTTAATTGCAGTGATATCAAATATTATCCAAAAAAAGCAGAGTATGTTTCTCTTTACACAGCATTGGAAGTCAGCATCAAGTACAAAAGCAAATTATTTCATTATAGTTACTAGTGTAGTGTTTGCAATAGAAATATTCTGTGATACTGTTTTCATAAGTATTTTTAGTACTCTATTGCTATCGTATATTTTTCACGTGGACAATTGTGAATTCAAAGCTTTATAGCATAAGAAGTAAAAATTCTGCAAAGTGAAAGGTGTATTAAATTTCTGGGTTATTATTATTAATATATTCATGATATACAAAGCTTTACCACGGGTCAAAATTGCGGCATAATATAACAGTTAGCAAATGCTCTTATTTGGATTACGGGGTCAATCAGGCAGTGACTGTCCCTGTATTTTTATAGAGCATCTGGCATGACAAGGACCAGGCTTCTTGGAAAGCATTGTGATTTTTTTTTTCCTCTAAGTTACATTTATTGCTATTCAGAGTGCTGTTACTGTTTGCTCCAATTGAATTGGAGAGCTGTCATAGCCACCAGAGTATCTTGGCTCCCCAGCCCTCCAAATGAAGGCCTATATTGCAATTGTGATTGCTTTCACCATGACTATTAAGGCTAGTGGGAATGAGGCAAAACTCAGCACGAAGGGTATGTGTGCCTAGAAGAGCAACTGTGAAGTCTTCGACTCCTTGTTTTAGTTTGGCACAATGAAATTTGTGCTGTTAAACAGAAGCCAGATTCTTACCTTGCTTCTTAACTGCACTGTATTCCCAGTGCCATAGCACTTGCTTACTTTATTTGTAACAAATTACTAGTTGGGGGTCATCATCTGACAAGAGAGCACCAGCTCCTCACTTCTGAGTCCTATTTTAAAAAATACTTCAAGAATTATTCTTTCAGAGGAAAAGATTTCCAAGGCAATGAGTGTGAGTGAAGAAAAATTTCACAGGTCCTCATTGTCTAGGCTTTCTTGTTACTGTTCTTGAGTGAGATACTGAAATGGAACACGCTTAGGATACCTGTGTGCTGGACTTCAGTCAAAGCCAGAAAGCTACTGGAAAGATGCTTAGGGTAGAATTAATCTCAGTTTTATATATTTAAAAGATAGATGTTTAAATCTGAGTTTGTCATCTTAGACAGTGAAGGAAGTGGATTTGGGACTTCAAGGGAATGATTCATCTGCCTTGTGTAAAATATTTATCTTGAGATGAGATGAATTACCCTGGACCAGCTACCTGTTTCTTTCTATCGACTAAGAAACCAGGGAGATAACTAAACTGGGGCAGATGAATTCCATCCTCCATGACTTGGATGGAACTTGGTTCAAGTTTTATGCCAGATAAAATCTGGTAATAATATAATCAAACTGTACTCAACAATCTCTGAATCTCTCCAAAATGCGGCAGCTCCTTTTCAGCATACACTACATTACCAGCAAAGGATACAAATAACTTTTTCCTGCTGTTATAATAAAGGCTTGTAAAGATTCAGTGTCACAAAAGTTAAAACATTTATTTTTCATGTTTTATTTCAATACAGAGTTATTTTGGTTATCGTACTTGAAAGATCTCAGAGTAGATGAAAGTTCTGGGTTTGGAGCCGCAAGCCAACTGACCCATTCATCAGCTTTCTGGTGTGTCAATCACTTTTCTTTCCTTGTTCCAGGTTCCAGTACAGTGGTCTGATATGATCACTCTGAAAGCCAGGATGACCAATTATGGCCTACCTAGATACCAGTGGCTGACCCATGCTTGGAATTTCTTTCAGAGGGAGGTAAGAAGACAGTTAATTCATGAACTGAAACAATACGTGCTTAGTAAGTATTATTTATCTGCTAAAGGAAAAGGTTTATTTTTAAGTGAATAGGTGAATGCAAGTTAAATGAAACCTTGTGTAGTGATGGTGTCTTTTATATCACTTGATATCCAGCTTTTGAGCTTTTGTAGGCGCTAAAAACACTATTATCTATCTTTTACAATTTGGTCTCCCATTTTCTTAGAAATTATATTTATTATTCAGAGGACATTCTGTAGCTTTGCCTAATGCAGATAAGTGCATGTGTATCCCTGTTATATTTTTTTTAAGAACAGTATGTTATATTGATATAACAATAATCACAATGTAAATTAAAAAAATGACCAGTGGCTGGTAGTGGAATAGTGGATGGTCATGACAACCCAAATAGCTTATTTCTGTTCAGTCACATAAATGTGTGATTCTTAATATCATCAAAGTATCTAGCCGTTCAACTCAAGAGTCAGAAGGTCTGTATCTAGTTACTCTGTGTAATCATAGTGTTACATGAAGCCTAATTAAAAATAACACTCGAAAGATATTAAAACTCTGTATATGCCAAAAGTAAGAATGTTACTAAATTCAGTTAAAGTGCTAGCATTGTCTTCTCTTCTGCCAGTAATGTTGGGACACCAACACCTTTTAAGATTATTATAAAAATTAAGAATATGATGTATACAGAATTAAAATTCTTCAGGTAAAACAAAATGAACATTTCTATATGCTATTTTAATACTAAACTCTGCTCCCCTTCCCGTATACTCTGTTAGTTTCCTTTCGTGGAGCTGTCATGTCTAAGATATGTGGTTACCTGGAATTGAGTGGGAAAGGAAGTTTCCAAAAAGATGCCAACACTGTCTCTTTTGCTGAGGTTAGCGAAAGCGATCAGGGTTTTTATTTCCTTTGACCGGGAGGTGGGGAACCAAAGCAAGAAGCTGCCTTGTGTATTCACAGCTTTGCCCTATAGCCTACTAAAATTCAGAACTATTTTTAAATAATGAAGTATTACGTTACAAAAACAAAATTGCCCAAGGTAAAACCCATTAACTCCAAATGTAACTCACGTGCAGGAAGAGAACTCTTTAAATGCCTCTGATTGTGCTGCCCTTGTTGAAATGTTGAAATCTATTGTTGTTGCACAGATTTCCTGTTTATTTAAACATTTCCTGACTGCACTTGGTTAGTCTATATTTATATTAAAACCTGAAAGAAAGAGTGCGGGACTATACGAGTTTAACATCCCCACACCCTCATTCCGTGCTCTGGATATTCAGGTGCTATGTGAAACAGTAATCCTTCATATGCAGGTAGAGCGTTTGTGTCTGTTCCATACCTTGAGATAATATAATCAAATGGTCTCGCTTTCCCTGAATAGAGCTGATATTGTATCTTGATTTAAATGTATAGGTTGATTAAATGAAAAGCTGCCTTTTATGCTTCTGGTTATTGTAGTATCATAATAATGGCTGCTTTTAAGGTGAATACTAGTAATAAAATGTCAGCTTCTTTGCCAAAGAAGCCATGCCTTAACTCTTCCAGGGGAGAACAACTTCTTTTATAAGTTAAATTTCTTATGTTCCATCTGTGACCAAAGGAATGATTTTGATAAAGTTTGAAGTGAACTGAGAAGGCTCTTTTAACACTTGTAATAAACTGATGGAGTCTCATTTTTGTTCTGTCTGCTCATAACTCAGATGGTGAATGTGTGAGCATGGTATGTATTTTATGCCTGAATGAGCACTCTGCATGAGGCCATTCTTTAGTCAGCATTATAATTTTTTCAGTTCCTAAAGAGTCAGCTCTGATCAGTTGTGGGCTCTTTCTTCTGTATCTTCTAACATCTGAGAGAGATGGGAAATTTATTTTCCCCCCCGCCTCCCTTGCTGGTCTAATATCAGAGTTGTGACTATGCTAAGGAAGGTGGGAAGGGTTATTTCAAGTCAGGAAGGAAGGACTGGGGCAAGTAAAAAAAAAAAGATTTGATAATAAGAAGAGGATGTTTAATGAGGTTGTCTTTACAGTTGCAATGAGGAGCCAAAGCTTGAGATTTCTTTAGAAAGTCCTGTGCTGGAAATCAGGGAGGATTTTGACTGACTAAAGAACTGATAAAAATAAAGACACTAAAGCTGTGGTGAAAATTGGAAAAAGGAAGAAGTGAAGTTTGTAAGAGGACTGGAGTGCAAGCATTGTATCTGGGCACTGATCTGTTTGATTGTGACTGAGAAGTGGAGTAATGATATACAGGAGTCTGGCTCTGAGGTGGGTAAACGGGGCAAATGTTCTCAAGACCATGAGACATTACCAGGTGATGAATTGTAAACAGTGAGACTGATACTGGAGGACATTCAGACAGACAGCACCATTTTGTTCTTCCAACAAGGCCTTTTCTCAGTCATGTCAACTCCCCATCTGATGCCAAAAAAAATCTGACATAGCTGCTTCTGCTGTTTTTTATGTGAATGCAGCTAGGAGTGTGGTAGGCTAGTCATTTGGCTTTAAATCTCTTGGTGTGCTTTTCAGAGAAGACAGGTTGTTAGTCCTGGTGGTTTTTATAGCCAATTATGGCTCATCTGCTTTGCAGCCAGAATTCCTATTTTTATGATTGATTCTGTTGCAGTGTTTTGTTTTATCTTAGTGTGATGCTGTCTTCTTCCATTTTCCTTTTTCCTTTCAGTATTTGTAACTTCTCTACCTTTTTTCTCACCTTTTTAACCTTTTCTCTTTTTTTTTCTCTTTTTCAGATAAATCTCTGCTGTATGCTTTTTCTTATTTATTTTTCAACAGATATGTCCATAGCTGTAGCCTTGCAGGAATAGTCCTTCCTAGTAAGACCTTAATAATCTTTTCTTACATTTTACTTTAGCTACAGATGTAGCTGTTCACTCTTTTGCCATGAGATTATCTTGTGTTAGTCCCTTGTAATACAGATAGCAAAACTGCAGAGTAGGACAATTTCTGCAAAGCCTCCTTTGAGGGAGCAGTAGGGATTTAAAGGACAGAGCAATATCACTGGCTGTTTCTGAGGTGTTCATTGGTTACTGCATTACTTCTTTCTTTTCTTTCATACTGCTTTTCTGTCAAAGTACAGCAGAGGAATATACGTGAAAGCTCTTGTGCCTGTTTTGGTCCTGCTTAAATATTTCTAAAGGTTTTAATAGGAATGTATTTAGCTTGTTCGATGACCTACATTTATGAAGAAATAGCATCATTATTGCTGATCTTGGCTAATCCTTCCTTTGCAGTTTAAATGTTGTGGGGTGGTGTACTTCACAGACTGGCTGGAAATGACAGAGATGGACTGGCCGCCTGACTCCTGTTGTGTCAGAGAGTTCCCAGGATGCTCTAAGCAGGCACATCATGAGGATCTCAGTGACCTTTATCAGGAGGTAAGAATTAAAATGCAGATATTTCAGATGGCTTTGTGCATTCTTCCTGATCCATCTTTTTTTCCAAACTTTTTCTTTTTTCATTTGCAGTGCAGCAGAAAGGCTTGTAGAGTAACTGTGTTTTTTTGAAAGGAGTTAATGGTGTTAATGCTGAGGTTTGGGGCATCTTCTGTCTTTTTAATGAAGACCTCCAGAGGTAGAGCATCTGAAGCACTACCTTCCTACTCGCGCCTACCTTGTTCTCATTTAGATGTCAGAAGGTCCTTTAACTGTAGAGTTAGACACTGAAAATCAGGAGTGCATGTATTGACAAAGATATTCAGATTCTCAGATCTTTTTTCACAGTTTGTCTGAAGATATGCAGTAAGTCATGCATGAGGGAGGATATTTTGTTTGTAGTACGGTAGTAAAAATCAAGCTGTTTCAAGTAACTGAATCGAGTCTACAAAAGTGGTATCATCTTAAGAGTTCAGAATTTGTCCACCTCATCATTACTTGGATAATGGAGTGGTCTTGCCAGTATTTAAAGTGGTCCATGATGCTTGTAAAATTCAGGTCAGAGTAGAAGAAAAAAATCCATACCTGGGAGTGAGATAAGTTAGTAGCAATGCAGTTAACATCTGAGATTCACCTAAACAGTTGGGTAATTATTTTATATTGGTTAGGTTGGAGTTGAAATTTACTGCAATAAATAAAATAAATCTTAATTTTGTTGCAATGTCCAGTCTTCAGCTTGCCAAACTAAGAGAAAATAATGTACTCTGTGGTATTGAGGTCCCTAGTGTTATGTATGTGGAAGGATGCTTCAGAGAAGTCCTTTGGAAGATGCGAAAGATGACAGCTCTCTTGTTAACTGAGCTTATGCAAAGAGGTGGTTGCTCCACTGTAAGCATGCGTAGAAGCTTTGTGTGAAAATGTTCTTTCTAAATATACTACATTACAGTGTGATTATTATTTTAAAAGAATAAAGCCTTAGAACTGAGAGAGGACCTATCTGAACTCAGAGCAGGTGAGGGAGGAGATCACTAGTCAATAGTTACTGTTTTTAGGGTGAAAACTAAAACCAATTAAATGTTCTCTACTAAAACTCTTTTCATTGTTCTCACAAAACTTTGTCTCCTTTGTCTGTAGACTGCTTTGCTATCTTGCTACCATTTTTTCTATGCTAGCAGACATCTGAAGACCTTTAATTGTGCATTCAGTAGTATCAGAATAACCAGCAGTCCAGGTAGCCCAGTAGCATGCTTCTGAAAATAAACAGAAATGAGTTTCCAGAAAAAAGCAAGGCACGGAACAAATCAAACATGTTGTGGGACTTTCCAGGATGCTGTCCTCTCCTTGGTCTGTTTGCAGTTCGGGGAATCCCTGAACAAGAGGGGATGTTTGGGGTTTTGTCTTGGACAAACTAACAGAAATTGTGTGGTTACTTCTTAAACCCATGTTTATTTTTGGTATTTACTAGATCTTGCATCATGGAATTCCATGGCCTAACTACATATTGTATGAAGAAACCTGTAGAACTGATGTATCTGACATGGTGGAATTGGGAAGATACCATTCCTCAATATAAAAAAACAACAAAAACAAACAAAAAAAGCCACTTCTGAGTAGTTCAAATTATGTTGTACTTCATAAGTATCTCAGATTAATAAAATATTTTATGGTAATAAAGAATAATAACAAATTCTTGAATCTTTTAGGATTTTTTTCTTAGCAAAAACAGTTTGCTTGCATTTGAGAAAAATAATCATTACTTTTAAACTTATATTATATGAACAAAATTTTTAAATTGTGTAAAGAATTCTGAGAGAGTAGCTTTACCTTAAACATAGATTGCAGTTTATTGGTTGAGATTTCCCCTCGTGTCTTGCTTTTGTTTGTATACTTCGGAAATTAGGAAGACTTGCATAAAACAAGTACTTTCTGTGATGACAACTAAGTCAAGTCAATGTTAGTATTTCCTAGCAAGACTGGTCATATCTCAAGAAGTGTCTTCTACTGTAGTGAGTGAGATAGAGAGAAAAAGGGGTTGTAAAGGTAATATATTTTTTGGTCAGTACAATGAGTTTAAGGAATGTTTAAACACAAACAAATGAGTAGTTGAATATGTCCTCCTTTGGGTGAAGTGTGGAAAAAAAATACTCATTTGGTAGATGTTGAAAAGACATCTGCTAATATATAGTGCTTAAAAAAGTCTGTTATTTCAAATAGTATTTTCAGAAGTTAGGCAAAATAGGACAAAAAAGAATCTAGATTGTCTTCAATATACAGACTTTCCTTAAACATGTTTGTTGTTTCAGAATGAATGAAAGTTTACATGGCCCCTATTTTAGTTGTCTCCTTTTCTTCTTTTAGTTTCATCAGTAATGTCTGTGCATTCATGTAATAGGACATGTTCATTGACTTGTGCTTCTTATGATTTGCACCTTAAGTAGTATGCAAAGCAGTTGTAGGCCCTAAGAATTATTTTGTTACCTTTTATGTTCAAATGTGCTGACACTGGTGAGCTGAAAATCTCTTAAAGATTGGTTCTATATTTCTACAAATTCTGCTTTGTTCTAGATCAGAAAATATATGGGATGTTCAACAATAGTTTTTTAATCCCTGCCCCTCTTAAAAATTTAGAGTAAGGTGAGAAAAGAACAGACAGTTCCTGTATCTGCGAAGGTAATACAGAAAACATTGCTATAAGAGCCTTAGTGGAGTGAATGGAAGCCTCAGTTCTTTAATTTTAGCAAATAAATTCTAGCTATTGGCAATGATAAAATCTAGGGGAAGATGATCTATGTGACTACCAAACTTCAGGAATGTCGTATTTGACTAAATTATATGACCTAATAGGTTTTCTTGTGTAATTAACAAGACTCTTTCTCATAAAGCAGTTATGATCTTAAGAGCTGCCCAGCTTCTGGGTAGTAAGAGGAGAGGACTTAAAGGTGTTCAAGCTGACCCAAGCAGATCAACAGGCAGTTTGCTAGTAGGCCAACACTTACTCTTTGGGTGCCACCAGTATAGTTTAGGTAATTCCTGAGCCAAAGTTATTGTTAGATCTTTTATTTCTTTACCTTGAATATTGCTTTTAGAGGAAGGAGGATGAATGGCAATGCATAAGTGAGCTCTTCTGGGTGTGAAATTGGGAATCAGTCCACAAGGAACCAGGCGTGGAACAGCATGCTGGTTCTTTGCTGTGAGATCCAAATAGGGATCAATACTAGGACAAGCCCGATCCTTGAAGGTGGACTTCCATAACGTTGACAAAGTTCCTATTCATGATTTTTCCCAAAAAGTTGCTGACAATATAGTTCAACATTTGGATATGTAATGTAATAATTTCCTCAGTCAGTTTTGGAGAGTAAAGATAACAGCTGTTAGGAAGGAGGAAGAGATCTTTCTATCACAGATCATTCAACTCCTGAAACCATCCAGTGTGTTCCAAACAGTGTTAAATGTCAAAGCTGCTTGGTTCAGTCTGGAGTCTCTCAATAAAAATAGGCCCACGGAGAAAGAGAATCAGAGACACAATAGAACTAACATGACAAGAAGTAAGTCTCAGTCAGGTAGTTACCAGGATCTAAGAGGTGTAAAAATTAATAGTGAAAGATGATAATGAAACACAAAGACTGTGTTAAACTTGATAAAAAGAGAGACTGCCTGGCTTTTTCTGAAAGAAACCTGAAGAGCACATTTATGGGTTCTTCCTCTACCATGCCCCAGATACCCCAGAGCATTTTGGATGGATTAAGCTCTTAGCAAAAATAAATAAATAAAATAAAATATATTTTTTTTGTTCTCTACTGCAGAATCAGTTCCAAAAAGGGAAAGGCTGTGTTCTGTTTCACCAGCCACAAAAATAGTGTGTTGCTCTTTGAGTTATGTACAGTATTTGGTTGACAAAACTCTTTTTTCCATGGTGCTTGCCTGTGGGTTTTCTTACAGGCTTGTACTATATACTTGCTATTATATTCATCAATATCATGGAAAACCACCTTTAACTTGCAAGACTAATCTGTCTGACTTCTGCTTTGGAGAACGGAAGGAAAAAAGCTTCTTTAGAAAGTGATTTAAAACAAACTTATGCAGTCTGCTGGTTTTAGAGGGAGCCTGATGAGATTAGCCTCGCTAGGCTAAAATTGGCTTATGTAAATATCCATTCTGGTACTTCTGAAAAGTCCTTTGGAGTATTTCAGAAAACTGAAGTTTAGTTTGTTGGCTGGGATTGGTAAAATTGTTTTGTTGTAGCTATGCTGTAATTTTCTGCAGGGATCTCTGAGCTCTCTGTGGTCTAATTTGGAGTCCTTCACAATAACAATTTTTGTTGAAAGGAAGGTGGCTTACTTGTAGATTTGCCTGAGAGCGTTTTTGACAGGACTTGTGCTTCTGCTGCTGGATTTTGAAAGCTATTTTTTAAATATGTTAGTCTCCTTGAACTGCTTTTATTCTGACAAACTTCACCTTTGTGCAATTCATAGAATAACGTAGTCTTAGCTGTGAGGGAAGTGCATCAGGCGACTGTAGCCTAGGAGGTTCGTTTTGGTCTGAGGACAAGGGGAGGTCTGCCGGTCTTGTGATAAGGAACTGTAGCCTAAATAAAATGATTGGCGGGAGTTGATATGTTCAGAAAAATCAAAATTGCATGTTAATTTTTTTTCTTTTGTTTTCTAGCATAATTTTGAGTATGCTCAAAACTTGAATATATAACAGATCTGTTAAATGTGCTGATGGTTTATCTGTTCTCTGCTGCTCTGAGAAGTGGCTTATTTAAGATTGGTCGTTATTCTACTGGTACTATGGTTTGCAGTAAATCAGAAGAACATGCTTTGTTTCCATTTTAATACTGAAAATATTAAATGTCTCTTAGAATGAATGTGAACCAGGTCCTTAATCTGTAGCTCTGTAGGAGTTTGAAGCTAATACTCCTCTGAATGATCACTACAAAATTTTATAGTATTTTTGAGTTGTCAACAAGAGCTTTCAGTTTAGTGACAAACTTCTGCTTTTGCCTAGGAAAGTATATTTATGTACTCTTTAATTGCAGGCTACCAACTATGAATGTGTTGCATAAGCAGAAATGAAATGAATGTGAGGATAACAGGGGTGGCTGGATATTTCTCAGTTTTGAAGCTGATTTTGAACGTGTATTAGAGCAGAACTGTGAGAACATCATTAAATGGAGGGAGGCAGTCTATCTAGATTGGGTATAATTTGTGTCAGTTACGTGTGTGTTCTGCAGGAGATGCAGGCATTAATGTTATTGCCGTCTGTAAATGGATGTTTCCTCTAGGCAACAAATGAACTGAATTTGAATACTGCTGTGGTTGAGCATTTTTAAATTGTGACCAGCTTGTGCCTTAATCCCTTAAAGTTATCGAAGTATTAAAATGCAGCCAGTTTCTCTGTAATTAAAAACAAATTTGGAAAGTAACATAATTACAACTTTGTCTTTTAGTTGAAGAAGAAAAAAGACACCAACATGGTGATTTTTGTTCTTCATCAAGTTCAATTACATAGTTTTTGTTAGTTTTTTTTTCTTTTCAGATTTCAAAGAATCCAAATTTGCTCTTTTTTTCATGTCTAAACTATGGTACTTCACAAAAACACAATGACATGATGAAGAGTGTGAAGACGTTGAGATCCTTTAACTTACTCTGGTACAATTATTAGATAGTACATTAATTTTAGTTAGACCTAAATGAGAATCTGACTGCAGTGTGAGTTCTGTGTGTCAGGCAAGAGTCAGGCCTTTCATCAAATAAATTCATGATTGCAGCATTTGAAACAATGTTGGCTTTGGGGAATTTCAGTGTGATTGAAAAGTGTTATTTATCATGGCCTGTCTTCAGATTCTGTCACTTTGATCAATTGTTTCCTGTTCATAGAAAAGCTACAAGATACGTAGGAAGGATATAAACACAAAAATGATATTTTGAAGGTAATGCCCATTTTGATGGTTTCCATGAGATCTTCTGCTGGGACCAATGCCTATTGGTACTCCTTAGTATTATCCTATCATAATTATTACTCTGAATTTTCCCTTGCTGGCTGTGTTCCTTTGAACTGTGTTCCTCTGTACTGTGAAGTTCTGTATAGTTTAGCATGTGCCAGAATAACTAAGGGCCCACTCTTCAGAGTTTTATCCTTTCTAGGACATCAACTTTTCTGAACGGCATGTAGTGTAGCTTGTGTTTGCACTGTTGTTCGGTAGTCTCCAGAGCCAGTGTCTCTTTGTGGGTCCTTGCTGAGTAACAGGGGCTTGGGAGCTTTCCCAAAACCTTGTGCAGTAATTAGTTGGCCACATGAGCAAACTGTGGAGCATGTACTCTGCATAAGCAATTACTCTTACTAAATTTCCATTTCTTGGAAACATCAGCTTATGATATTTTAACATGCTTCTTATTTTTCAGA
>VXAA01005293.1:604005-644856 GCA_013399115.1 Anseranas semipalmata
AATTAAGACTGTTGACTCCCTTGAGGGCAGAGAGGCCTTGCAGAGAGATCTTGACAAATTAGAAGGCTGGGCCATCACCAGCAATATGAAGTTCAACAAGAGCAAGTTGTGGATTCTGTACCTGAGGCAATTTTGGATATGCATACAGACTGGAGGATGAGAGGCTGGAGAGCAGTCCTACTGAAAGGGATCTGGCGGTTTTGGTCAATGGCGAGTTGACTATGAGCCAGCAGTGCGCCCTGGAAGCCAAAAGGGCCAACCGTACCCTGGGGCGCATCAGGAACAGCATTGCTAGCTGGTCGCGGGAAGGGATTGTCCCACTCTGCTCTGCTCTGTGCTGGTGTGGCCTCACCTTGAGCCCTGCGTGCAGTTTTGGGCACTGTAATATAAGGACATAAAACTATTAGAGAGTGTCCAAAGGAGGGCTACGCACATGGTGAAGGGCCTAGAGGGCAAGACGTATGAGGAGTGGCTGAGGTCACTTGGTTTGTTCAGCCCAGAGGATAGGAGACTGAGGGGAGGCCTCATGGCGGCCTGCAGCTTCCTCACGAGGGGAGCGGAGGGGCAGGCGCTGATCTCTGCTCTCTGGTGACAGCGGCAGGACCCGAGGGAACGGCATGGAGCTGTGACAGGGGAGGGTCAGGCTGGGTGTTAGGAAAATGTTCTTCACTGAGAGGGTGGTCGGGCACTGGAACAGGCTCCCCCGGGCAGTGGTCACAGCACTGAGTCTGCAGGAGTTCAGAAAGCGCTTGGACAACGCTCTCAGACATAGGGTTTGTTTTTTGGGTGGTCCTGTGTGGAGCCAAGAGTTGGACTTGATGGTCTTTGTGGGTCCCTTCCAATTCAGGATATTCTATGATTCTATGAGTTCATTTTTGAACAAGCAGATTTCCCTGTCACTTTTCGCAATATTGGCTTCATCGTTTCCTCCCAATCACAATGGGTTGGAACTAATATGATTTTATTTATTTTTTTTTTGTTCCCCTGAACAAATACCCAACAGACTTTTCAAAGACTTTAGGAACTTACTTTGTAGCAATAGCCGTAAGTTGATTGGTCCTGCACAAGACAAGATAGAACTGGTTCTTGGTATAAAACTACCACAAAAATGGCAGAAGTTTCTATATTCAGATGAGAAATGAAGCCAGTTAACTTTTAGAGTACAGTCTACAGATATGGGAGGCTGGTAGAGTGTGACTACCATAAATGAATATGCTTCTTGCAATGAGGAGATGCTTCTATTTCAAGAATTAAAAGCAGGAATAATGCTACATGTATATGATACTGTTACTACTCAGTACTAAAGAAAATCTGTTTGTGCCCAATACATTCTCAAAATTTGTCAGAAATGGTTCATTAAAGGGGGTTTTGTTCAATGTTCCTTACTCAGTGTCTGGAATGTAATGATTTTTCTACTCCCTAGAGAATTTCTGCTGAACTAAAAAACTGGCATATAATGAATGCAGGTAACACTTAAAAAGAAAAGGTGAGAAGAAACATTGATGACATTATGCAAGTCTGTAGATCTCTTTCATAGAATATTGTTTTAACTTCAGATTGTGGTATTATTTTTAGGGGGTAAAAAAGTCTGAAGAGTTTAAAATAGTTGACAGAATTGCGAATTAAGGAGAGAAACAACATGATTAAGGGGATTTAATGGATTTACTGCCTGACAAAACACCTTGAGTTTCTTTAAAAACAAACAAAACAAAACAAAAACAAAAAAAACAAGGTAGTTGATAAGAACTCAGATCAACTTGGAGTGATTTTTTTTTTTTTTTTGAATTAAAGAGTAGTATGGATCTCTTGGAGTTTGTTATATGCAGTAAACTCTCAGTGTATAGGAAAACTGAAAGATGTCATTGTGGAATTGATTAAAAAGTAGGCAAAATAATTTTCAAATATTGCTTGAAGGAGGTGAGAGAAATTTGGGGGAGCCAGAAAAGCCAGTACTAGATAGGATGAGCTAAACCTTGGGAACTGCAAGCCAAATAATGTTGACTAACTTTTTTTATATCTTTTTTTGTTTCATAGGGATGCGGTAAAAAAATGTACACGTTTTTGAGGGGGACGAAGCAATTGCAAGTGCTGAGATTTCTCGGAATCTCTATTGGAGTAACGCAGATTCTGGCTATGATCCTCACTATTACTTTGCTGTGGGCTCTGTACTATGACAGAAGGGATCCTGGGGCGGATCAAATAATGTCCCTGAAGAATGATACCTCACAGCAGCTGTCATGTCATTCTGTGGAGCTACTGAAACCAAGCCTAACAAGAATCTTCGAACATGCATCCATGGCAAACAGCTTTAATACACACTTTGAAATGGAAGAATTGTAGGTGATGCAAAGAAGCTACAGGAGTTTTAATATTTTTTTGTTGTTTTTATTCTGTTCCATCAAGTATGCCACATATACCAGTCTTCCTATGCTTCAAAAACCAGCTAATGGTTGATAAAGAGGCCTGTGTGGTAAAAAAGATAAGCGAATGTCTGTATTTCAGCCTCTTAGAAGAGCCATATAACAGAGTTGTTTTTGTTTTTAAAAGGCATTCACTCTCTGGGCACAGTAATAGTTAACTTACTGTCACAAGATGAGTGATGTGTAAAATACTGATTTGTTCACATGTAGATAGACAAAACCTCTAAGGAAGCATCATGGGAGAGGAAGAAAGATACTTGTCTTCTGAAGAAATGTCTGTGCTTTGGACAAACAAAATGTGACTTCAGCTGAAATCGACTTTTACATTTTTAATAAGCCATTTGGAAAATGTCTTAAAACAATCAGGGATCTATGTATATATAATTGTGTGTTTTTGTGTGTGCATGGATAGCAGAACTACAATTCAAGTAAATACTTGGATTTAAAAAATTGCAAGATCTGTAAAAAGTGCAAGATTTTTTTTCTAACAAAACCTTTATCTTAGTTATTATTGTTAAAGATGTTCTAAAACTTCTATTTTTATCTAATGTAACTGTTTAATTTTTAAGTTTAAATGTATTAAACAGGGATTAAAAACAAAACTATGATTCTGGACAATAGACTTTAATTTTCTGAGTAATTCTAGAGAATTCTCTTTTGAAACAGTTTGTTCTGTGGACTATTTCTTAGTAAAAAGAAAAAACAAACAAACAAAAAAAAACATTGATCCAAAATGGGGATCAATATGGGAGTAGCATGTTTTTATAGATAAATCTTTTCTCCCGTCTGTGATTCCCATGGAGATGGAAACAAAAGACTACCAGGAAAATGCTTACAGTCCTGGATGCTATTGCAATAATTGTAAAAGTACATAAGGAGAAATTATACTTTGGCTTGTACTTCATTAAGAGCTCTCTAGTGGCTTAAAATGCCAACTGGAAACAGCATTAAAATGTATTTATTGAGGTGGGGAAAGTGCATTTTACTGTATTTTTATGAACAATGTTTATTTCATAGGATTATTTTTACAGTCGGCCACGCTCCTGAAATATATATTTGTTCCACTGAGTACAGTAGTTTGTGGCAAATGGGGTTTTTACATAATACTACATTTAAAAATTTTTTTCATTTGTTTTTGGAATTTGTAAGAGGGGAAAAAAAAAAAAAGCAAAGTGTGATTTGGTAGACAATAAAATCACTACTGTCTTAAATTCCATAATGGCTTTTTTATTTTGAAGTCATAGGGCATGAATACTTTGGTGGGAGTTGGGAGGGTCCTCCTGCTAGTGTGAGTTAATTTGATGCGTCTTTACCCATTCTACTTATTCTGTCATGGAGAAACTGAACTGTAAATTTCAGTTGCTTCTTTATTGCTTCTAAGAAAGCTTCCAAGGGATCATGAAATTAAGCTCTTTAGTTGTGTGGGCTGTTTGTTTTTTAGCAGTCTACATGTGGGTGTAATTACTTTACAGGTACCATTGCAAGCAACATCACCTTTTTGCTCTTGTACCTCTCCTACAGTGATGCTAATAGGTACTTTGGGAGTTAAGAAAAAGGGTAAAGGATAGAGCTTCCAAAATTTTGGTTGGAATGACTTTGTCAGAAATACTTATGCACCTTTCAAGAAGTCTTATGCCCAACATTACTGCACATATACAGATTTTCATCCTTCCCACTGCTTAGCCTGGGCAACATTTCTGTAGCTACTGACAAGGTTCCATGTAGAAAAGGAGCAAGTGTCCAAGAAAGCCTGAACTTTGGACTGCTACAGTGAGCTGTGATGCTACGCAGTGGATTGGGTCATTGCTGCTTGTTTTTTACTCTTGTTCAGAAACAAACAAAATGGCAACAAAGAAGCCAAATGAAAAACTGTGGAATGTTTTGATGGTGGATTGCATTTTGTTGGGTTGGGGTTGAGCGTTTCTGTTGCAGGTCTCTGTCATGGTTGATGAGGACACTCCATAAAATTGAAACTAATATTGTAACAAGTCATTTGTGATCCCTAAGCTCATTTTAGGGAGCTCCTTTGCTAACATGAATATTTTATGAGTTTGTAATCCTAACGTTTGGGACCTTCCCTTTACTAAACTAAATCCTAGGCCACGTAAGCCTACTAGACCCTGTGATAATTCCAAGTTTCAGCCCTCTCTAAATACAACTCTGCCTCTAGTCCTGTGCTACTTTTACAGCCCAGGTTGCTTGGTGTTAGGCTTCCCAGGTAGATAAGAAGCACTGCCGGTAGGTGTAGTTAGGGCAGGAGTATAGTTGTCTGAAAAGGATGAGCCAGAATATGCTTACTGGGACAGGCCTAGGGGTAAAGGCTCCTTCCATCTTGAGAAAAGTGCATATAATAGACTCCCTTGTAGGGTCTCCTTAGATCTGGATTAGGGCTCCTGAGCTGGGTTTGTGAGATGCTTGTATTGCTGTTCTGCCTAAATTTTGTTTGTGCACTCTGCCTCTCTCTCTGTATATAGTATTAAAAGTTAAATTACATATGTATGCATACTGGTTGGACATTGACTTGTAGCGATCCTCTTCCTAGGGATTAAGGAGGGGTATTTATGTACCTCAAGTGCCAGTCTGACAAAGGAGGTTAGAGCTGCACAGAAGTGAACCTATGCCTGAAGTCACTCAGTGTGGGATTTGTGTGTTTAGGGTGGAGATTGATATGCCATCATTAGTTAAGCCCAGGATTGCTCCTACAGGGGTGTAACAGATAGCGGAGGTACTTGTATAGTCCTTGTGGGTGTTGCCAGTCCTTGGAGTAGAATGCAAGCGAGGTGTTGAAGAGACCCCTGAGAAATAACAGGCAAGGACAGGGTCTGCATGTGTCCCTGGGATCTGCTCAGTTTTTCAATAAAGCTTAATGCCTCTTGTTCAGTTCAAATGATGAAAGGGATTAATCAAATCACAGCTAAAACATTAGGTCCAGGAGGTGGTAAATCCATACCATGAACACAAAGATCAGGGGGTGTGGTAGTGCTTCTGGAAAAATGATTTGGTGGGGGTTCCTTCGTGGGGGTAGGGCTCCTTTCGTAAAGGACCAGTCTCCCAGACAGTGTTTTTGGACCTCCATGATAACAAGCATCTGTAATTTGGGTAACTTTACTTGGGTTTGGTACCCAAATCCTGAGCCAGTCTGCATTCAGAATGAGGTTAGCTTAATTCAGGGAAAGATCTACTTGTCAGGAATGATGAAAGTATTCCTTTTCTGGGAAAGAAAACTTCTATTTTGAGTATCTAACCCCATTTGTCAATCTAGGTCTCGGCTGTAAATTGGAACACTTTCAAACTTTTCTATTTTTCTGTGCTCAGACTATGAGGTATCTATGTTTTTCTAGGGCTTGTTAAAAGAACCTTAACATTGATTGACTGGGTTGCTGTAAGTCTATTATTTTCCTGTAGAGCTTTAGAATATATGTAGGAGAGAGGCTGCTTGACAAGAGGGGAACATTTAGAGATACTTGCAGCAGTGAAAACTACTTCAAGCTTTTATTTCCTTTTCCCCTAAGTTTTGCAGGAGTACCCAGAGGAGAATGGTGGTGTATTCTTTCTTCTGTGCAGCATAAGCTGTAATGAACCAAATCTTTCTTGTTACAAGAAGCAACTATGGAGCTGCTCGTTAATGTTTCTCACAGATCACCTAATGTTGTGGCCAGCAGCTGTGTTAGGAAATGGGTCACCCCCTGCCCACATCAGGCGTTTCCGTTCAGCCCCATGAATCATGCCAATGAGGGAACTTCCTGCAGCAGTGAGGTTGAGTGAGGTTTACACTGAGATAACTTGGGAGTATGGGGATACTTGTAGGAGACAGACTTCACCATTCCTGGTCTTTGGATAAGGTATTGCTTCATCTGCCAGCAGGTCACAAAACAAGGCTTTCTGGAGGCAGCGTAACTATTTTCTGTTCTTTATAACCATTAATTCTGTAAAAGTGCCCTGTAAATCCAAGGGAATGTTATAAAGAATAAATAGTAAAAAGAGAGGCTGTTGGTGGCAGTGACTACACAACTTATGATACGGGGAGGGGTTTTTAAAATAGTTTTTGAGGTTTTTGCCTCTAAAGCATTATGTTTAATTCATGTGTATTGTTATTATTGAAATGAGATTGTATCTAAAACCTTAAAACTCAGGTATGATAGACTGCATTTCTTTAACAATTTGGGATGTCCTAAGTACATCAGAATTTTTATTCATCTGCTTGCTTTTTATTCAACACTCCTCCACCTTCAGTTGCTTCTTGTGCATTGATACTATGAAAATGGATACTTGAAAAGTAAATAAATAGATAATGCAGGCAAGAAAGAAACTAAGTGGTCTGGGTAATTAGGTATATCTTACAGCCTTTGTCAATTTAAATATGTTGATGTTGTTCACTCCTAACTGCTATTCTGGCTCTCTGGTTACATATCCAGCATGACTTCTGCTGTGTAGTTACTGCTCATTGCTGTTTCAGAACACCTGAACGTCTCCAGATGTTTCCACGGTCAATGGCAAAATAAAACCATAGTGGTCCCCAGACGCAGGCAAGAGAGCATATGATCTCCTAAGCACTCTCCCTGTCCAAATCTTTATGGTCCTGTCATTTTACTAATCTATCCTCCTCCAGACTCCTTCTCGAATGTCACCGCTTCCCATAGAGCAGGTGCAGGTTGCACTGTGCTCTCTGCTGTGGATGCGTTCTCTCAGCAGTGGGTGTGTTTCTACAGTGAGTATATCCAAAATCTCAAAATGTAAAGCATATGCTTTCCATTTATCTCCTGTAGACATTTTATGGGAGGACAGTCATTCTCCTTAAAAATGGTCTAGGATGGTTCAGCTCCTGATAAAGTTGGCCGTCATGCATGCCAGTGCTATGGGATGGTAAATTTTTAAAAAGTACAGACAGAGCGTAGACTTCATATTGCTGGAAATAATTCAATGCCCCAATTTTCTCTGCTGCTGCAGGCTGGGTAGGAAATAGCAAGGGGCTCCTCGTAGCAGCTCTGTTAGTGAAGGGGAAGGGAAATGTGGTGGCTGCCTACACAGGGGAGGGCAACTCAGTGCTAATGCGGCATACTGGTCTTGGTGTCTCTCTTTGGTTTGGATGGGCTCAGATGTGCTTGCCCAAAATTAGTTTTGGGAACATTCATTGTCTTTGGATTTAGTGTTCCTTGAATCTTGGTAGGAAAAAAAGTCCCATGAATAAGTTATTGCAAAACCAGGTTGACCCATTCAAGCATGCAGATGTTTTATTTAAATATTCCTCAAATGTCTATTTATTCAGCATAACACATGTATTATGCTGCCTTCTGAAATACGATATATGACTGTCAAACAAAATTGTCAAAACCAACAACCTCGGTTTCTTTGTATGATACACAGAAATAATTACATTTCATGTACAGTACGGATGCATTTTACAGTCATCAACAGTCATTCACTACCAAAACAGCATTTAAATCACCTAAAACACCAAAAGAATGTGTATTTCCCAAATTCAGAATAAATTAATGATCTTGCATGTGACATGGAAATATGAGACAGGACTGCAAAATCATACTAAATTATTCCTTAAACCGTAATTTAAGAATGAAAGTACGGATAGGTTCAGGGGTATAACTGTTATGCAAGTGTATTGCTGTAGTGTGTTTTTTTTTTAGTTCATGCGAAAAGGAGAATAAAGAGTTTTTAAGAGACACATGACCTGATGGAGTCAGTAGGTTTCCTGGGTTGCGTGTAATCTGTCCCAAACTGAGGTCAGTAACTGCCTTTTTACATTACTTACCTGATGCAGCTGGTGAAGAAGTACCATATGGCATTAAGCTGTTGTTGCAGATTGCTACTATCAAGGCAGTTTTTATATCGATAAGTGTTTTAGCCAAAGGTTGGGACCAAGCCAGTTTTTTATGAGTGACCATGGGTAGAAGGAGTATGTAAGTAAAAGCTTTAGGTCCATTTTGCTTCTTTTTAACCCAATTAAAACTTAGGTAACTCACCAGCTTCAGCAGATCTACTGCAATTTTCTATCAGGGTAAAAGAGAGGAGAGCAATTCAACGTCTGTCAGAGGACAATCTATGCTTCTGCTGTCTGCTATGATCTAAAAGAAATGTAGAAGCTCAGTTTACAGTAAGTTATTCTGATTTGCACAAAAAGTGGGAAGTTAATTGCAGATTAACCAAGCTTCTGAATAACTAAACAATAAGAAAAAAAAAAAGAGTAATGCATTATATTATATACTCCTTTTAATTGCAATTTAATTCTAGTATGTGACATTGTTATATTTTGGTGTATCTACTGTAGCATGATAGTCCATCATCTACTCTTCAATCTCTGTTGACAGGTACAGAGAAATACCTGTATCTGTGCAGTAAAAAGTGGTGTATCATCAGCAAGTTTCAGTTTTTAGTGGGTGTTTTCTCCTCCTGTAAATTTTAAGGTCAGTAGAATGCTAACAAATACTATACTGAAATATACACTACTCAAACATTAAATAACTGTGTTAATCATTTATTGTAATGGCCTCTAATGTACCGAGCCTTTGATTTATATGCATATTTTATTTTGCAGACATGCAATCACTTCTGATCCAGTGTTCTTGACGTATATATGTATGTATTGATATGCATATATTCCATGTATATGATGTATGGTAGTTCATGTATATAGGAAGCATTATGATACATCTCCTAATGCACTCTCATGGAGAAAAATGACACTTTTTTATCAGAAGGGTTTCTGCTAACGTCAATGTCTTTTAAAAATGAAGCCAAAAAACCTTAACTAGCAGAGCCTTTGCAGTACCCTTTAGGCCTGCCAATGTAGGCAAATTCCAGTTGAAATCAATTACATTTTTATAGCTTTGGGACCCAATCCATTATTCTATCAGTGTTCTTAGGTAATTAAATATCTTGACACAGTATAAATTCTCAAACAAATTTTAGGATGCAAGTTTACAGATAATACAAAAAGAATTTAGTCATTATTTTTACTGAACATCTTCCTGTGTCTTCCACCATAGCCAATACCCTGGATGCTGCAGAATGTCAGTGGGAAAGGTTTGGAGATAAGTGTTAGTGGATCCCCAAAACACCTTTGTTGTAATTTCAATTCAAACAGGATTGATCCTGTAACAGTACATTGGGATGAGAGGTTTGTTCTGAAAATACAGTAGACATGATGTCTACGGAACAAAGGACTACACTGATTCATCAGTAGCCTTGAAACCCAAACAGTACAGTAACATTGGAGAGGACAATGAACTGTCATAGAAATTGAGGACAGTGGACAAAACAAACATGGACTGAGTAGCACATTTATGATGCACAGTTTGGCTGTAAGATTATTTAAATGTTTGCCATTAGAAGTTTATAGTGTAGATGAAGTTGTGTAAAATACCTTAAAGAAAAATAAATCCTGATTCCTGATACAACAGGTGTACAGTGACTTATTGCAGTTGTAACAGTACCTAGGAAGCAAGATAAAACAATAGTAAATATTGAACTAACTGAACACCTTTAGTTCACTAATGAGTGTTTGAATAAGAAATACTGCATTTTTCAAAGGGAAGTTATTTGTACAGCTACCATGGAACATTAACAATCAGCTTGTTGTAAGTGCACAGAAATGCCCCTTTCTACAGTAATATTTTGTCATGCCTAATCTGAAAAACAACAAAAGTAAACTGAGATCACAGCTCCAAATAATTTCAGCATGCATTATGGTTGTATTTTTTTCAGTCAGTACAAACATATTGAGCATTTTTTTCTTTTTTTTTTTTTCTTCCCATAGTTTCTCAACAAGTTTGTGGTTTATTAACAGGAGAAAAAAAAGACAAGTTATCAAAATGTTTCTCATTTTGCATTCATCAGGAACACAGGTTTGTTTCTATTTTTTGTTTTGTGTTTTTTTCTTTTTTCTTTTTTTTCTAAAAAGAGCTCTCATGATAAGAAGAAGCATCAATGGGGACATTTCATTGTGCTCATATAGTAAGTCAGGATGGTCACAGAAGCTTCCACCGTGTGTCAGTTCCAACATTGTGTAGAAACTCCATTTGGTTCACACACTATGACACCAACACCCGCAAAGTGCTGTGGTTCTCCGGAACCTCTCAATCTTTTGCTGCTGGCACACGCATCAAGGGGTGTTGTCTTTGTCAGCTCTCTCATTCCTTGGGACTCATTTCCCACTGCTTGAGCTCAGCTTGCAAGTGGTCTTTATTCTAATTTATAAATAATTCCTTGTTTTACAAAGCAGATACTCTGACAATGTTTCCTCCCGAATATTCGGGAGACTCTGGCCTATCATCTCCTTCAGGTGTGGTGACTGGAGGTGTCGGGATGCTAATTATTGCTGTAGTGACGTAAGGCTGCTCACAGTTTAGTTTAACGCACTCTTCCACTTTGGCATTTAAGCTGGATCGGCTGGAGGAAGAAACAAAGACCCATGAAGAAAGAAAGTCCATTTTACTGCAAACCTCTTGCGTGCCCAATTCCATTGCCTCAGCTGGTCCTCTTCATCCTGCCACGTTACAGAGCTCAGAGGTGCAAAGTGGCACCACCCTACCACCATGTACCCCAGCAGCAGGCAGTCCATGGCTGTGGCCAAGGGCAAGGCCCCCTTTCTCCCTTCCTTCCCACCCAGAAGTTTCAGTACTTCCGAAAGTTTCTCAGCTCCTGACTTAAGCGTTAGAGTGGGGGAAGCATTTGAGCTGCTCCCTGGGGAGCAAACAACATTGTCAAGAGACCTGCTTTGCAGAAAAGCAGAAACTAGGGAGTAGTCCCAGTACCCTCCATGCCATATTTATTCCTCCATGCCATATTTATTTAAGAGCCTTTTGTATGTTATATACCTTCAACAATAAGACACAGTGATATACATACTAATTCTTTGAGTTAACATGTTCATGGAGTTGCTGCAGTACCTCAGCATCACAAGAAATTTAAAACAGACTCATTTGAGGTGAGACTGACATTTTGAGCTTCTGTTTTTAGCTTGTATTTTAGCACAAAGCTGGTGCATTGTGTTTTTATGTACTCTGTGACTGGAGGTGTGGTGCAGGAAAGCCCTCTAGCAGGGAAAGGATAGATCCGGGCAGAATATTTCCTGAATATCTAAGACTGGAGCTTTGTGCTGGCCAAGAGATCTCATTGCACAGCAGCTGAAAAACTCCATTAGCTACAAGCTGCTAAATTGTTCGTGGAAGTGAAATCCAAGCCTAATAACTATTCAAAGTAAGCTACTCAAAATGTCACTTAACAAGACAATCTTTATAGTGACTAGTACTGAGAACGCTTCTTTTTTAAACAGCAGCATGTTTGAGTTCAATGGAAAACACTTCTGAGTCTCCTGAGACCTTTGCTGTGTTTTCAAAGATGTTGCTCAGATATACCTGAAAGCCAAATAGTTATTTGTGAGAGTAGAGATTTTCAGTAAATTACAGACTCTTAAACTGCACTTTCCTCACTTTTGTAATAACTCTTCAACCTGCAAAATACATTTTTCTTATCCATTTCATATTTTTTGTTTAGAAGAATCTTTTTTATGGCTATGACACTTAGGACTCTGGGAATCTAGTTTTATTTCCCCATTCTGTGTCTTATTTGGAAATCTCATTTGTGCTATGTTTCTGAACCAAATCAATAGAAACAGCAGTGATAAAACTTTCTTTCACTTCCCATTTGATGATCTTGTATATCTGAACCACACATTTTTCTGTGCTTTTTCTTATTATGTGTTTGTCCATGGCCTGTACTGTTTGGTGCTCTATATGATTTGGAGTCCTTGGATGCTATTCTGTGCAAAGAGTACACAATCGTTTGTGGGGAGGACACGAGAGGACAGAAAGGGAAAGAGAGGGACTATTCTATTATCTTAGAATTAAGTTTGGAGAAAATTAAGTGCAGCATATTTCAGTGGTACCATCCATTTTTGGATGACAATGTTAGTTTTATCTTTAGCTTCCCAGCCTACTTGTGGAGGCCACAACACATCCACATCACTAATGAACGAACGGATTTCAGCTCTTGGTATGCTGATGCATAACACGTACCTGTTAGACAGAGGCGTCCTCTCCACACATCGGATCTGGATGGTGCTGAGCTCTTGTACGCTGCCTTGACGGCTGCCAGCGAGGGTGGTGTTTGGGATGCGGTAAGTCTTTTTATGTCTTCGTGAGCAGCAAGTGCTAGTGACTCCTTGTTGAGATGACAGAGAGGGGCTGTGGCTTGGGGGTCTATTGACTGTAGAAACCTCCATGCAGCTCTCTTCGTAGACTTGTTCATCCACAAACTCGTGATTCTAGCCCAGAGGAACCCAACAGAGGGACAAAGCACAAACACAAAGTTAATTAAAGTGAACATACTAATCATGCTTGTTTAAAGGTTTAAATTGACACAACGGAATAAATTGGTAAAGTTAGACAGCTTAGTCTTGATTATAGTGTTTAGCGCCTATTAGCCTGGGCTGAATACCAAGACAAACGTAAATGCTGGAACAAAACTGTCAGAGATCTTAACTATGAAACAAGTAATCCAAATTCTTTTGTAATGTAGCTTATGATCATAATGTAGGTTGTAGTATGAATATCTGTAAAACCTATGGAGTGCCACAAAAGCAGGGATTATGTTTATTATTAAAAGTGGTGCTTGTGTAAATGCCCTAAATTTCATTTGGAAATAAATAAGATTTACTGTATGAAACCGTAATAAAATAAAATTTATAAATATCTTCCAGCTGTGATTTCCACATTTTCTTTGTGTGCTGAAGAGTGTGGAGTAGTGGTGCTGATTATAGTAGGAGAAAACAACAACAACAAAAGAATATCTACAATAATTTAGAAGTGGCAGCCCAAACTAAACAGAGATTAAAATGTGTTCACATGCAGTTTGGGGGGTGGGTGGGTGGGGGGCTTCCTTTTTTTCCTAAAATCTTTCCAGTTACCACTGGAATCAGTCTGCATATCCTGAGGATGGTTTAGGGGACATATATTAGGTTGTTTTATGCTCTCAGTTTCATTCACTTCAAGTTTGTTAGCCTGCTGCATTTTTATGTATTGGAATGAGAAAAAAAAATCCCCTAAAGAACAATACACTAATTGGAAAGGCGCTTATGTTTTCCAGGACAAATATTGTATAGTGCAAATATAAAATATGCAAGCAAAATAAATAGAGTAACAACTGCAGCCAAATGTTTGCTAGAAATGGAAATACCTTCATAGGCTTATTATTATTATTTCTATTTCTTCTCTTTTCCTTTAGTCAGACATAAATTTGTGTGGAATTGACTGGTGTTGAAGCATACCAATTTCAAGTGATATAGAAAGACAGAATTTGCTTGAAAAATCGACTTCTAAGGCATATGTCAGCCACAAACAATATTTTGAATACTGTCACACAGTGGACAGAAAATTCAGAGAGAAAATGACATAATCATGCTCTTTAGATTATGTTCAGTGGCTTATATTCTGTTTGCCAAGTGCTCTGCTAGTTTTCTGATTGAAAGTAATTTTGTTCTTAAAACTTTTATGGAGTAAGCAACAAGAATTCAATTAGCAGGGTCCATTAAGGAGGGCTGTTGAGTGAACTTCTAATGTAGACTGGAATCATTCTGAAATGATATAATGGCTCAAGTTAATCTATTTTATTATACTTATTAACTGTTTTTACTTTGGCTAAAACTAGCCTGTAAAATATAACTTTCAGTACAATTATTTTCATTATTAATGTAAGTTTCAGAATTCCATAACATTGCTCACACTGCATTTCTTAGAGTGGAAAACATTTCATTCTATTGGCTTTAAAGTGTTGGAAAAAAAGAATATATCCTTTGCAAATATAAGAATATTTACTTAACTTCTTTTGACGGAGGTTTACACCAAATGGTATTTCAAAGGATGAGGGGAGGCTAAGAAGGCATCTCACTCTTGCCCTTATACCATGAGCCAGCCACTTACCAGATGCCACAAGCTGGGGGCCCAAAATTTCAACTTCCCACTTAAATTTTTGGAATGCGTAATCTGACCAGACAGTCACAGAATGCAACTTGGAGCCCCTGCATACATTTTTGTGTTCATGTGTCATGAACATCAGTGCCAAAAACAGGACCCAACAAACAAGGAAAAATAAAGTGGATTGTATGCAACTTTAGGAAACAAGATAATAGTTGCTTTATAGACTCTAAAAACTTCTGTTTAAAATCAAAAAAAGAAAAGGCTTACATATTCCAACATTATAATTAGAGGAAATGTGAAAGTTTTGGTGTTGAACCCAGCTCCCACCAAATGAACAGAAATTTTTTCATGATTTCTATGAGAGTTTGACAAGACCTGTGGCTACTACTAGGTTTTTAAAATATGTTTGTAATGTTCAACTGTGGAACATTTTGTAAGGCAGATTACTATTATCAGGTCCTAGCACAAAATGTCTCAGAAATGTTCCAAAAGGACCCAGCCTGAACCTTGGCAAAGTAGCTATAGTATATGCTGAATAGGAAGCATGACATTCTGTCCTACAACACATTGTATAAAAACGAATATTCTGAAAGTAAGAATGGAAAAAACATAAGCAACTGTGAGATGACATATTACTAGCTAAGTGATGTAACAACTGGGCCATTTTATTTACAAGGAAATGCTGTCAAAGAGAGAACATTAAATTATACGTATACATATATCATATTTTAATTTAGCAATGTCTGTAGGGGGAAAACTTTTTAATCTTTTAGAAAGAGTAGTAAGACTTTCACATTGATCTCCATCAAATATAGCAGAAGCATTACCGTGTCTTTTAATGAAAAAACTAGACCATAAAGTTAAGATGAAATAGCATAAAGTTACACAATGTACTCAGAACTTAAAGAGAAATTGCAAAATAGATTTCACATAATCACAGCATGTTTGAGGTTGGAAGGGACCTCCGCAGGTCATCTGGACCTCTGTCCCTGCTCCATCGGGGCAGCCTCAAGCCTGTTGTCCAAGACCACATCCAGATGGCTTTTGAGTATCTCCAAGCAGGTAGACTCCACAACCTCTCTGGGCAACCTGTGCCAGTGCTCAGTCACCCGCACAGTTAAAAAAAAAAAAAAAAAAGTTTTCTGATGTTTAGACTGAGCCTCTTGTGTTTCAGTTTGTGCCCATTGCTTCAGTTTGTACCATTGCAGTTTTTCCACCTCATGTGCTTTGTAACCTTTAACAGTTACTGGAACATGTCTTAAAAATGTTAGATTTCAAGGAGAGTTTGGGAGAGCAAGTGGTATTGATACAGCAAAGGGAAGAGAAGTCATGACATAACTGTAACCTTTGATTTGGCTTCTGAGAATAAGATGCATCATTTCTGTAAAAAGTAAATAAAATACTGAAGGAGACTGCAGAACACATCACGGAATCTATATCTGAGCTAACTGTCCAGACACACCAGTATCATAGGTTTTGATTTTTGGTTATCTGGATCCTATTGGCAATCTCTGCACTGTTGTTTTTTTTTTTTTTTTTTTTTTCCCTCTTTTTTTAGTAGTGCCTTATTCATGAAAACAGACAAAAAAAAAAATCACAAAATGACTTCACTTCATTCAGCACTAACTAACTTGATCAAGTGTTTATACTGTTTATCAAGAAATGTCATAGTACAACACATATGGATGGCCACTATCATATATTTTTTCCATGCAACTGGAACTTCTAAAACTGGATGTAAATTTGTAAATCGTGGTTTAATGGATGTTGACCGACCTACCTACAATATAGGTAAATTTTACATAGCAATATGTAAACACCTGCAACAATATAAAAACACAAGGAGATAATTTTAGCATGTCCTAATGTGAAATTCCCAAATCTACAAAGATTAAATTCGACATAAATATTACTTATGTTCTTAGTTTCCTTAGGAAGTGATAAAAGGGGAAGCAATATAAGATTAGGGATGATTTGGGTTATTGCTGTGACCTTAACTGTCCAGAAATATACTATTAGTAAACATGGCATTTAGATAGTACTGAATCATAACTCTGCTGTAGTTTATTACCCCTTATGGCTGTATAATTATCCAGGTATTGACCAGGGAAAAATAGAGAGAGTGCATGATAAGTAGTTCTTTTGATTAATAGGGAGTATCAAATATAGATGAGCATATTTGGGCTGTTACGAATTACCTCACCGATTTCTACAGGGACCTCAGTGTCTAAATTGAAGCCAAAAGACTTTGAAGCTTTGCACCTGCGTCTGAATTAAACGCTTGAATCTTCAAAATAAGATGCTCAGGGATCCTCCCTTGCAGTCACTTCAGCGAGAACCATAGTCATGGTAGAGGAAACACTCAGCAGCTCTCCCTATACAAAAGCCCAATATTTGCTTTGACTGCATGGATTTGAATGTGTAAGGACTACAAATGATGTCTTATGAACAGTACTGCAGAAAAGTGCAAATAATAGCATTATGAAGTGTATGAAAACTACTCTGAAGGTCATGTATGCAGCTAGGCTAAACTCATGTCACAGTATCTTTCACCCTAGATGAGGCCATCGTCCAGACTCTCTCTCTCTTATTTACGTGAGGAGGGTATAATGTTTTAAAATATGATAAAATGGCTTTTCTTCCCAGGTAATCACTTTCACATAAAGGGTTATTAATTAGAAGAATTACTGAAAACATTCAGAACTAGATTGATGTTGGAATTTACAGGAAAACACACTTTCTTTTTTTTCTTACCGTAGTTTTTTCGAGGCAGTGAAGCAGGTGGTGGTGCTGTGTTTCAAAGGAAGAGCCAGATTTGCTAACAAAGGCCTGTTCTTCTTCACTGGAGGACTGTTAATACAAAGAACTCTGTATTATTCTCATTTGTGAACAAGAGGGCTCTTATCCAAATATTTGATCAGAACTAATCTGGATTGTATACTGCAGCATAACTGCAATGCCTTATCTACATGGGATAACCCAAATGACATTAGACACAATTACTCTTTTGCTTTTGATTTTAAATACATATATATATACACACACACAGACACACACACACGTATATATATCCTTCCTTGCACCTCCTTTTAAATGTTTCCTTCTTAGGTCTTTTATGCATACATAGGTGGACTAGCACAATTTCCAAGTCCAAGCAACATGTGAGCTTTGAATGTTGAATTTATACTTAAAATTATCATAAATTTTAGTGACGGTAAAATATTTTTTCCCAGGAATGTTCCTTATTGGAAGGAAATTGAACATAGTTGTCCTCCTGGGATCATTTCACAGCACTAAAGAATTTGTGGTATTGCTGCTTACACAAAAATTCACGTCAGTGATTCCAATCTGCTGACTTCGGAAAGCATACAGCAGATGTTACTGACACAGAATGAAGAATTAAGTAGAAAGCATCCACTGTTTATTAATTGCTTTTGTAATTATTCACCAGAAAGCAGAAAACTAAATAGGGGAGGAAGTTGGATAATAGGAGAGATTACAATTCAACTTTGGGATATATGAAAGCTGCATGGCAATTAAACCATTTAGTGTCTCTTTCTTTCAAAGATTTGAATTCTTCCAAGCAGAAGAGCAAACAAATACTCTGACTGCTCCTCTTTTATGCTAAATCACACAGCCACTTCCTCCTCTTTTGGCTATTTGCTAAAATGTTAGGCTTTTTAACAGTTTTTAAACAGAAAGGGCATAGAGGAATGAAAGCCTTCCTGTATCCCTCAGGGAACTGCCAAAACACCAGAAAATGGCAGGGACTAAGAAACACTGTGTCTTCAGTCTTTCTCAGCTGGTTACAGCTCCGAGCAGCCCAGGGGCCATCTCCGGCTGCTTGCAGCCATGCAACCGCTGCACATCCTGGTCCCAGCTGCTGCCTGGGCCTCCTGCTGCTGGTGCCTGCTGCATTTGGAGGTAATCACTGAGATTTTCCTAAGAAAAAAAATTAGGTGCTTCCAGGGAACATTTTTCTCTCTGCAACACCCCTCTGTGCCAACAGTACTCTACAGATACCTTTATGAGGGAACATCACCCATGTTCTAGCTGTCTAAAGCCACATGAGATAAATCCAACCTACATCCTAGGAGGCAAACACTCTGTACTTCCTTAACGGGGTCTTCTACAGGATCTACCTCTAAAACTGTGGCTTACATTGAATCCAGCATTTCTATCTAGCCATTTTTATTTTATAATATTACTCTATCATCAGCTCTCATAAGCTACCTTTAACAATAATAATTGTCCAGCTTATCCTTCCTTAATCTACCTCTGAAGATAACATTGCCTAAAGACCCATGTTGACTTGCCCTGCTGATAAATAGAATAAACTGCTGCTGGGCTATTATTAAGCTGTTACTCTGGAAGTGGAGAATACAAAAACATTACCTGCTGCAGCTGGTTACTCAGTAAGCCATTTCGTTTGCTCTGCATGTAGGCATTAGCACTCCCACTCTTTGCTGCACGAATTCGAGCAAGTCTGGCTTTCTGCATAAATAGACAAAAAGGAAGAGTGTCAGTTGTACTTGTATCCATTATTCTGTTTATCTAAAACTGCTAATTGGAACCAGCTGCTTATGAATACCAATGTCACAATCACTGAAAGGCTGCATTGCATCCGACCTCCAGGTGGTGCAAATCAAAAGTGTCTTCCCATATAAATGCAAAAGCCAGAAGTTTTTATTTGTTTGCATGCATCAGCTAACAAGAACAATGATTTTGGAGAGGTGAATAGACAGATCAGCATGTAAGTGACTCCTGTTTTTTTTCCTGGCTGTGACTTTGTTACTTCTTATGTCTTGTAGGTCAGGAACATGGCTTCTATCTCAGCTGCTTCCTGCAGTGAATATCTCTGTAAAGGGGAAGAAATAACTCAGGAAAACATAGTATTGTAACTGCCATGAGCTGGTTTCTCAGAGACTTCTGATTATTTAGATTAACACAATGTGGTGGTTGCTTTTATACTATCTCCCACCTAAGTTCCTGAATACCTGTCTTGCCTTTTAAAGCCTTTTTATCTCTTCATGTGTATTTGTATAATCAGCTTTAATAGTCATCATCATTGATCATAATCTATCCATAATTTGACTTTTTGGAGATGGCATGTGTCCAATTGCTGAGAGAGGGGAGATGTGGTTTGAGATTTTGCAGGTGAGCCTCCTTGCTTATGTAGGTGACATTCATCCCAGATAAGGTGGCTTGTGAGTGAAGGAGGCTTTGAATCTACTGACTTGCAGTCAATAGCCAACATTAGGGGAAAGTATGAAGAAAGGAGTCTCTTGACACATATTATGGCAAATGGAAGCATTTATGGCATTTCTACAATGGTATCAAGGTTCTGTAATTTCTGCGGCTGGTTCCTTATATGTATAAGGAAATATGTATTTCTGAGTCTGAAAGCCAAATGCGGAGCAGCAGCTAGAGTTGAATGGCTGCTGAAGCCCAGAAGGAGACAAGTGAAGAACTTGAAAAACTGAGTTTAATATATTAATCAGGATTTCCATATCTGACAATTGCTCAGTTGATATTCCCAGAAAATAGAGGGAGCATGTTTTTCCCTCCCCCCCGGTTTCTTTGGCATTAAACGTCAATATGAAAAGATTGAGAATCCCTGAGTGCTTAATGTAGAGGGAAGAAGCCTGGTCACTGCAGCCACCAGATCTCCTCTCTGGCATGATTAATAATTGACTAACTATGAGGAATGACTCAACACTATGCTTCTTTGCACTCAGAGCCTCAAACTCACAGAAGATTTTCTCAACAGTGAGCCAAGAAATTCATGACAGCTCACAGCAAACATGGCTAGAATCTGGCTGATATGTTGTGTATTTGTTATCTTTTAATTGTTCTGAAAGAAAATAAGATAATGCTGTGCATGTGTGCATCATTGAGTCAAAAAGACCACTTTGCCTCATTTTGTGATCTATCAGCCATTTTAGAATAACACATTGGTTTGTCATCTTCCTCAGTGTACACAGCCCTTCCAGTTGTGCAGTGAATGGACCTTACCCTAAGGGACAAAGTCAAGGGACAAAGTGCCCCGATCCCACAGTACTTCTGCACAGGCCAATGGTGTGGTTAGGGCCAAGTCTTCAGAACTGGTAATTAAAAATCTTCTTGAACAGGCAGAAAATACATTATTTTCAAGGTGGAACACTTGAGATGCAAGATCAGTATGATGGGCTGAAGGTTGAGAAGAAGATCTTTGCCTGTACCATTGAATAGAGTCATGTGCTGAAACATGTGCTTGGGTTATATTCATGTGAAAGGTCTCTCTTACCACAACTGTTTATCGTTAGGAGCTTGAGATGCTTTAGAGATCCTGTTGCAGGGTGCAACTTGGAGTCCCATAAATAAGTGATTTTGGTCACAAAAGTTTTTTCAGCTTTTACAAGTAGATTCATTGAATTTAATTAAAAACAAACATACTGACATTAATCATGCTTTTCCTTTTAGTTTGTATATTCATTTCCTCTTTCAGTAACTGAAGTAATAATTATGGTGCAGCACCATTTAATAAAGAAATGTAAAAAATATAACAGTTCATCAGACTATCTTAATATATTGGTGTGCTGCAACACATAATATGAAGGTTGTATTTTCCAAGTGAAGATTTTAAATTGCTTTGCAAATATTAATTTATTGTATCTTAGAAAGCATTTGTGATATGGAAACTAATAGCATACATCTTCCTAGCTGAGACTTGTTAAGATGGCCAGAATTTACACCATTTACTAAAGTGAAGACAATAAAATTGTTACAAAGAAGGGAAACAGATATTGTGGTTTCCGTCCTTATACTTCAGCTTATAGAAAATTCTCCTGAAACTGGAAGCGTTTACAAATCTGCCACAGCAATGATAAGATTTCTTTTCAGTGCTTCTGTCTGATTAAGATCAGAGCCTGTAGCATGAGCAGTCCTGTGATTCCCCACATTTCCTACCAAGGAATCATTAAAAGCTCATATCAGCCACAGGATTTTAAGGGCTGTGCACTAGGGATTGAATTCCCATGAAGGACACCAAAATGATGTGATGACATCAGAAAAACTGTGATTATGGAAGAACTGTATTTTCCTTTAGTCTGTGAACTACATGACTTTTTGTCATGTACAACAGAAAAGGAGTGATAACTGTCTCTTTCAACCACTGCAATGTCCTTCCTAGACCTCCTTTCATGGAATATCTGGCAAACAAAGAAGGGATTAAATTCTCCTACAGTAGGTTAACTGCTTTGTTCTGAGGTTTTCCCTGTTAGCCATTCAATATGAAACCTTGATTTTGGTAATATTTACTTTGTCTAGGACAAAAACAATGAGCTAAACCACAGTTCTTTTACCTATTGGGATAAAATTCCACCATAGTCATTTTATCTGACACTTTCTAAAGAAATTGATGATCAGCTCCAATTCTTACAGCATCCCCTGTATTGCACTGAACAATGTTGAATGCTTCATTTTGTTTTCTAGCTTCAAATTTTTTAACTTAAAGGTGGATCCTTGTCTATGACTGCATTTATAGAAAACTTACGAAAAGAAACCATTTTTCTTCAACTACTGCTAGCTCTGTCAGTTTTAGAAAGATAAACATGTATTTTCACAATGTTTTAAATAATGCTAAGTGTAGCACCATGGGATATTTATAACATCCAGTTTTCAGCACTCAAGATAACCTGAGCTGTCCAACTGTGGTAAGAGAGATTGTATCAGGAATACTTTAGGGCAAAGCTTATTGTGGTACTGGGAATCATTTTTGACAAGAGCCTCCCTTCTGTTTGCTATGCAAGAAGCTAGGTAGCCTACCCCTCTAATTTAGTACCTACATAGCTCCTGTTGTCTCCCTTCTGCTGCTCTCCAGACTACTTAACTGTCTTGTTATCAAAACTGAAAAGGTACTAATTACTTACCTTATATTTGTTACTTTTTTCATGATCTCGTACAATTACAAAATAAAAATTCCTTCACAGTTATTCTGTGGCTCCTACAGCAGTGGCCAAAATGATCTGAGTATTAGTCTCATTGTGCTTACGTCTTTTTTTGTTTGCTTCCTTGTTTGGTCTTTCATAAATCCATCCTATATGTTTGCTTTCAAATGAAAAATCAGGCCCACATTTCATGCTCTGATTTTCTAATTTTCAGTAATTGCAAATAATTGACTTTAGATTAGCTGAAAATAATTTATAGAACATCAGCATGCAGTAGAGAATAAAATGTTGTTTACTTTGTACACTAATGGATATGCAATTAAAAAAGGTTCATATATTTGTTGCGTTGTGCCTTGCCTTCACAATCTATTCAAATTCTGTAAACACAAGTTTTATGTGTTTTTGTGTGTTAAATTTAAAAATCTTGGATAAGTTGTTCCATTTGTTATATCTCTACAACCTCACTGAGATTAATATCCCATTTAAGCTTAAAGAATTTATGTTGGATAACATGGTTCCTTATTGCAAAGCTCAGCTCTAGATTGCTAGGTACTGTTGTGTAATTCATCCTAAAGCTATTTAGATTTATCTGGTAACTAATTAGTCATAACTTGACAGAAAAATACATCATGTAAAATCAGTAAATAATGAAATATGAGCCCAGACAATCTTCATGATATATTTTGTTAAGGTAGAAGACCATAATAATATGAAAGAATCAGGTTGAATTTTATATATTAAATCAGATTTTGGAGCTGAGTTGTTTTTCCTTTTGTTTTTCCTTTTGTTTTTCCTTTTGTTTTTCCTTTTGTTTTTCCTTTTGTTTTTCCTTTTGTTTTTCCTTTTGTTTTTCCTTTTGTTTTTCCTTTTGTTTTTCCTTTTGTTTTTCCTTTTGTTTTTCCTTTTGTTTCCACATGGACCAGTCACAACATATCTGTCATTAAATTTGCCACTTAAAGGCACTGATGAGAAATAAAAATAACTTGAGCTTCTGAAGTTGTCTCGAGATGAGAAAAGCTCCACAAGCAGCATTCTTCAAAACTATCTTCTCAGTTGTGATAAATCTGCTTGAGGAAAAAGCATAGTAAGACTGTAGAGCATAATTAGTCCTGCCCTGAATGTCAACTTCTATATCTACTTCGGATTATTTATTTAGTTATTGCCAGAAAAGGTCAGATTCTTGGACATTTTATCTGATAGAAGAAAATGTTCTGATAAGCACAGATGGTATTTATTTATTTTTTTATTTTTAATTTTTAATCTTTTTTGTTTATTTGTTTATATTGAGGTCTCCTTTACAACAATATATTTCTATGGTTAGAAGCAGGATCTTCCTTTAAAATGTGTTCAAAAATGAGATGGTATATAAGTAAATTTCTCTCTTGCATCTTCTCTTGGACATTAATGTGCAGCAAATTTTGCCAAAAAGAAGCAAGTGGAATTTTCTAATCTTGAATGACAGTGCAGAACTCAGTAAATGCACGGAAGAGCCATGTGACCACCAGTGTAATATAAGAGGCAATATTTTTCTGCTGAAAATTGTCAGTTCTCCTGACACTAGATTTCAGCGCTTCACTGAAGGAGAATTCTCTCTTGATTTTCCTTACAGACCAGATATTTTGTCGTTTCTGAAGACTACCTTGATTAAACTTAGGTATGAGATATTGATAAACGAAGTCCCACAATTCCAATATCCAATTGGATGGAAGCCTGTTGTAGCCAACAGGAAGTACCATCTCCTGCAAGAGTTTTCATGCTGTGCTCCACAGAACAGCAGCTTCCTCCAAGCTTGTGTTCTTCAGCCTTGCAGGATAGAAGTAAGGTTGGCTCCTAAAGAAACATTTACTTTAAAAAACTGTGTAGAGCTTCTACAGCCTCGAATGAAGCAGGAATTTGAAAGTTCAATAATTCAACATTTTTGCTTGAATATTCTTATGCAAATGCAGTAGAACTCTCCTGTGAAATGCAAGACTATACTTCACAGGTAAATATTGCTAAATATGGACTATGCAGTACCCAAGAAGTTATTTTTGCTGACTTTTCTTTCAGTCCATTAGAGCAATATGCAGTTCATAACCTCTCAGTCATTTTAAAATGAGAGACAAGATTAGCTTTGCAATAGGAGATACTATTAAAACACACCCAGTGCTACATTAACCAGACCTCAAAGCCATTTTCTCCAAAACAAGAAAGGCATAAACATGGTCAGAGTAAATCTCTCATCCTTACTATTGGCATTGTTCTGGGGAGCAGAGGAAAAGAGAATTTGCAGGACTGCCATTCATCACTTCATATTCCTGTTTGTGACATACAATGAGCTCACTGTTTTTCAAGGAGAAAAAGTTGGTTACTAAGCAGTTTCTATTCAGGAAGAGGTTATAGAGAATATCAGCCAGTCTGCCCATCTAATTTTTGCAAGTTTTTTTCTAGTTTCCATCTCTTTTTTGCTGGAAAGTGCAAATCAGACATAGAAAATTTTGTTTCACAATACACAGTAGGAGACTATGTTTATCTGAAGTGAGGCTGGTTGTCTCTGCAGTCATTATGAAAGCTCAGAAGAGGCACATTGATTGCTGGGATCAAGCAGATCTGTTATCCATGACTGGCACAATGCTCTGAGGCACAGTAATGAAGCACTGCTGGTACATACGCTTCTTTCACTCTTTACTAAAAAGTTCTCTGCAAAAGTAACTTAGTGTAAAAGTGATGTATTCTCTGCATTTTCCAGTTATGGGAGAGGGGAATATACAGTTGGAACTAGTACTTGGGAGAAAACAAGATATAAAAGGATGTGTGGAATTAGTAGATGTTACATTTGGATCACCAAAGCACTCTATGTTTGAAACCAGGTTTCCAAGTGTCTCCAACAAGAAAATTACTACATTTCTATGATACCTCTGTTTTCTGTTATGGCCATTTTCCCCACCTGACAGCACATCTTCCAAGATGCAGCCATTTAAAGGGCACAATATATTCAGCCCAGGCCTATGATTGAATGTCTTGGCAATGTACCTCAGTTTCTCCTGATTCTAAGATATTCTGAAAATGGTACCACTATGTACATTTATTTCACTTCCTTTTTATGGAGGCATCAGTCAAAAAGGTAGCCAGAAAGAAATAAACAAATTTTTGTATCCCTAAACCTGGTGTTATTGTCTATATGAGGCAGATGCAGCTTGTGGCAGCCTGTATTCCCCTGGTCTGTGTATGTACTCCACAGCCATGACCTGCCTGCACACTTCTGTGGGCGGGTATCCTGCTCTCACTCGACCATTCAGAACCTCTGAGCCCACTGGGGGATGTACCTTTGCTGGAGTGTAGACAGAAGCACAGTTACCCAAATCATGAAGAGAGACCATGGGACCACAAAAAAAGTCCAAATCCAAGACACTTTGGCCTTGGGAAAGTCTGTGTTGCATCCAGATCCTTCTAACTGCCAGCAGCAGAGGAGCAGAAGGTAATGCATCTTGGCTCCCTTATCAGGGCTTCAGACGTCTATAGAGGCCATATGAGACACTTTTCATCATGAGGTTGGGTGAGGTGTATTGGGACTAGTATTTTGATAGTGATATAGAGATGATGGTAACTGCCCAGGCTTGGCTGCATCTTTCCTGGTAAATAGTTCTTCCTGACTCTTGACCTTGCCCACAAGTGTCAGGAAGAAAAAATATCTGGTCATAGAGCTAGTTGATATTTTAGTGAGATCCTTGCTAAACCAAGAGAGCTGGAAAAACAGACTTTTGCTTTTGTCTTTTCCTTATTCAACTCTTTTTCTGAAGCCTTTTAAGCAAAGTAGATCTAAGGAAACAAGGTCCCCAATAGTCGGATTCCCTGGAGAGTGAACCTGGGAATTAAACACATAAATTAGTGAAACTGCCTGTTAAGATAGACATTAGAAGTAATGTTTAGGGATTTGTTTGTTTGATTGATAAATGAAGATAAACAAACTTTTTTTTTTTTTAAACTAAAAATAACGCAGTATTTGCATCTTGAACCTTGGCTTGGCATGTAGTGTATACATATAAGTCATATTCCTAAGAAATACTCACTCGCACATCGTACGAAAAAACATATTTTATCTATTGTGAACAGCAAAAGGGGAAAAAGTAGGAGCTCACCTTTTGTGCCCTGCGCTTGTCTGCACGTTGGTTCTGGTGGTAGATACGGCTGAAGTTGGAGACAATGACAGGAACTGGCAGAGCAATGACTAAGACCCCACTCAGGGAGCATATAGAACCAAAAATCTTGCCAGCTATTGTCTTCGGCACCATGTCACCATATCTGGGTTAAAGAAAACAAAACCCTTAGTAAAGACAAAATCTCTTCTAAGTATTGAATTTCAAGATAATTGAACAATAGATTTTACTTGTCTTGTGAATAATACTTGATGCATATAAACAATATTTTATACACATATGGATAAATTATACAACAAGCCCAGTGCTGTGCACATGCGTTTTTAATTTCAAGCTTATGTTGGGTATCCTGCCCATCAGCTGTGGGCCTGCTCTAGTATTCGCAAGCTGCCCCTATTGCAATGAAGACAGATCAGGCTATGAACAAATATTCAATATCTAAGTCATGTCCTTAGTCTATTTGCTTGATAGAAGAACTCTGCTCTCCATTGCTGAGATCCTAGGGAGACCACTTACGTTAGATACCAAGCTGAGTAATCTATTATCTCACTAAGCTGATATAGTACTTTCATTTAGGAGGGTAGAGCATTTCTGGAACAGGGTGCCCAGGAGATCATGGGCTTTCCGTCCTTGGAGATTTTCAAGACTTGGCTGGACAAAAGCATGTCTAACCTAATCTATTGTTGTTGACTGGCCTTCTCTGAGTGAGAGGCTGAACTGTCGGACCTCCAGAGGTCCCTTCCATGGTTTAAATATTTTTTTCACTCAGCCAAAAGCAAACCCCACAAACTCAAGCCACAAGCAAACAACCAAAGAAATTCCAACTTCAAATCCTGGCATTTACTAGGACTCAAACTTGCCACATTTCTTTATGATGTTGGATATTGTTTTTTCCAGCAAGTGCATAATGTCGCTGAGAAATATGTAGAGGGTGACAGCTTATTAAGAGATATCACCTATTTGTAGTCTGTAGACTGCCGTATTCTATAGGACAAGCATGTAATTACATACTACAGAGTTTAATGAAGAGATATATTACCTTCAAGTACCATTCTGTTTTTAACTTAACTGGGTTTTAAGTTATTGTTAAACGTATACTGTAGCATGTAAATTTAGTATACTTGGGAACAGAGAGATGGCACGTTCTCTATTGCAAAGAATTTAGAAACAACACAAGAAAAGGTAAGAAATAAAACTGGAGGAACAACAGTGTTTGGAAAGTGCTATCTGGAAAACAAAACCTGTCTGTTCAGCAGGAACTGCAAAGATAGTAGAGTCTTCAAGTCATATGGTCCAAATTGTGCATCTAATCATGAGACAGGGGCAATAAAGGGATAAGGATATCATATGATGGAGAATCTATACGTGGTTAGAGAACACTTTATAGCAGTGAGAGCTCAACACATGTCTGAAGGAGATTATGTATCACTTTGTTGGTGAAGATGAATGGTGTGAATGTTGTAAGATAAGAGGAAGGTGTTTAACTGAATGATTCAAATAAGTGTTCATCCAAGCAGACATAATATAGATGACCAAGTCTTAGTTTATTGACCATGACTATGTTGTGTAAAAAAATATTTAGTTGCTTTATAAGGCATGCCCAAATGTAAAATATTCACAGGAAAAAAGTACATTAATATTTGTACTAATAAAAACCTCACCACCTCAGAATTTGAATGCTGGTAATTGCTGATTTTGTGACATGCAGGAGTGGATAAAAAGACATAATGTAATACATACATAATGTAAAAGACATAATGTAACATCTTCTCAGTTATTAATATAGACGGTCTCAATTACAGGATGTATAAAACCAGAAAAACACTAGGAAGAAAATCTTTCCATCCCATTAACATTTGAACCTCACAACATAGGTATTTTTGGTGCTTACCTTCCTAAGCTGACTGGAAGCTCTCAGGGGTGATACATGCCCAGCTGTTGGGCAGGGGAGCGGATAAACAGCCTTTCAAGGTCCCTTTGATGAATGGGATCCCTGACACCTAACTAACCCCAGTTTTTTTCAGCAGTGGTGAGTGAGTGGAGGCACAGGGCTGCTGTTGCTGTGGGGCTGGAGGGGGCTGCACCGTCCTGCCAGCACTTGGTGGTGGGGGCAGCAGGTGACCTGAATCTTGTTTAGAGGATGCCTAGGATCAGATTGCTGATAAACGTTATCGGTTTACAATAATTGTTACTGTTTTGCTTCATCCTTTTAGATACAATCCAAGTGTTTTCTTGGTTGAATCAAATATACTTTGATTCAATTTCAACAGAAAGCTATTTAAAAGGCAGGATATATTTACACATACCTGACGCAACCAGAACTGGAAATGCAAAATTTACACACACCTAGTATTACTAGGACAGAATTATCAAACTAGATTACTAAACCTATATTTAGATACCTAAAATTATCACTTGAAATGTGAAATTGCCGAACCTTCATAAGCCTACATTGTCACCAATGGCTGCTGTGGACTGAAGGCATTTCTGGTTCTAATTAATTTGGTTTGAAGTTGCTCAGAGATATATCATCCTGATGATAATGTGACACTATAATTACGTGAATTAACCACAGACTGATGTTTTAGTGGCGGTGACAGGAATATTAGCAGATCCATCTCTAACATTTCAGTATTTATGTGTAACCTACCTAGTGACATAAGGAGATACCTTTTCATGGTATTTCAGTGTTATGGAATGAAATAAAAAATAATTAGGATTATTTGATATGTGAAGGTATTTTACAATGTTTTTCTTGCCTTCTGGGCAAAATGAAAGGTAGATGGATATATTGCTTATTTTGAAATAACTTAATTTTACTTGTTTTTCTATTTCAGCTTGAATAAGCTGTACTACAGTGACATTTTCCAAATGTAATGCTGTTTGTCCCTTGCTTAATGCTAATAATAGCTTTCACATCATTAATAACTAATATAATTAGCTTTTCTCCTGTTGCTAAACACTGTCTTTGAGATGTTTAAATAAAATTACAGTCAGAAAATATGACTGCCAAGAAATTACTCTACCTGCACAGGGTAAGAAACATTTGCTCACTTCTGTGACAAAATGGAGTTTTTACTACATTTACCCTGGTTAACCTTGCTCTCCTCTGGGACAGTGACACAGATTTTAGTCTAGCGTAGGCATGACTAGAATTGTTAATGAAGTTTCTCCTGCTGGTTAAACATTACCTTTAGTTATACTTCATATATCAGTGAATATCATCAATGGAAGCAGATGACATACAATGAAGGGAAATTTTCTCTCTTCACCCTATCAGTAATTGCTTTATTCATTGGAAAACCTAAACTAAAAAATAACTTCATTTTCAGATGGCAGGGTAGCTTTGTGGTGCTTATATTTTGAAGTGGAAAAATTACACTTGATCTCTAAGACAAATTTTGATTTCTGCCACAAATCTGATCTCTTCAGTCATGGAAACACAACAAATATAGAATCTTATTAAACAATTTTCACAGAATGACGTTTCAAAAGGGAACTATTCCAAGGTTTTATCTAGTGCTACCCTGCTTGTGTCCCTGCTATTCAGACTGTAAATGCAAACATATTCTCTTTTATGTTTTTTTTTTTTTTTTTTTTTTCCCTAGTGTCAGTCTTTTCATAGCTTAGTATATAGTCTGTTCCACATATGTCTATTATTGTGGGCAAAGCCCAAATCAGTCTTTGGGCATTTATGATTTCTGCTGACAATCTAATTTTGCAACATCAAAAGTGTCATCACAATGTTGTATGCCCTGGATGAGTGAAGAAAAAGAGACATTGTGTTTATCCCTGTTATCAATCAGGGGCGTTCTACTTCATTTACCAAAAAGAGAAGTGAAAAGGATGTGACAAACTAGGTGTGTCAGTCAAGCTCTATCAAATCACAAGTCAGAAACTATATGATCAAATTAATGCCTTGGTTTTACTGGACATAGTCCAGACAGGTCAGATGTGCTACTGCTTCATGGCTATCTGTTCACTGAGTGACATAGGATATGGAAGGATTTAAAGGCATGCATATTTGTCTCCGTTGTTTGTATCTGACAGGTAATAGACCACTTCTGCTTATTTGTCTCCTTACAGCAAGGGAAGACAGCAAACCAGCATATTCCTTTATTTTGAAAAGAAATATTGAATTGTTCAGAGTATTGATCTGAGCAACATGGATATGATTTCTTATAGCTTTACATGACAGATTTGGAGGCTTGAAATGCAGGTTGAACCACACACAAAAGGGTGAGCTGTTGTAGGATCTTGGGAAAAATGAATGTATTTGGGTTTACAAATGCCCATTCTGTGTACCCAAAGTATTACCACATCACAGCTAACCCTCAGACATCCACCTGATAAAGTGATGCTGCTTTTCTAACTGTTGAGTAGAATATACCCAATATTGCATATCCATAATTCAAGAAATCTTAGACAACAGAAGCTGTATTTGTGGCATCATCAGTTACTTATTTTATTTCTGAGTTTAATGAAGACTGTTTTTCGTTGGATCCAAGACAGAAGATCTCATAAGTTAAAGTTCTGACATAACTGAAACAAGTCATATCTTTTAGCCATTTTTCCTTGATGTGAGCAGAGAAAGTCTTTTCTTTAATAATCTTTATGAATGAGAGTGACATTATTGCTTTATTAAACTTCTATTTGTTTGAACACAGGAGTAATTTTTTTACAAGTGAAAAGTAAGTGTATTCTAGAGGGTAAAATAACAAATCACAAGAATATAGCTATTTTTATGTAGCAAGATTTTTATGTGTGTTTGAGAGATCAGAAATGCAAACTTGGAATAGTTTACTTTAGGCAGAAACATTCCCCTCCCAGACGATCTCAACAGAAAAGCTCTGAAATTGCAGGAAATGTGTAGTAAGAATAAATCTAGGACCTGTGTCTTCACGAAAATCAAATAATTTAGGCTGACACAAACAACTAAGGGAAAGAACGGTCAATATTTAAAGAACCTACATGCAATAACGTTTTCTGACACTAGAGGGCATAAACGCCATTGAAATTAAATGCAAATGCAAAAATATTTTTAATGCATGTTACAAATACCTCTGCCCTCTCCTACCTCTTTCGAATTAATTTACATTATTTTACAAACATTACATTGATTGAGGTCTGTTGTCTGCTCCTATCGTATTTGCTGAAGAAGGAAAGCTAGTAACATTTTTATTTCCAAACATGTAAAACATATCAGAAAATAATGGAGCTGTAAAAAAAATGAAAAGTCATTAAAATGAACTTGGCACTATTTATTTTAAGAGCAAGGGAAATTATGGTCAAAGAACAATGAAAATAATACAAAATCCATGGAAACCAAACAATCTATATAGAAGCCAGAACTGCCCAATTTTTCACCTGTGTAGTTGACAGCCATGTTTCCCAGTGGATTCGCCATGTCGTGCAGGTTGAGTTCTAGCTTTTGGCACTGGAGGTGATTAACACAATGCTGTGCATCTGATCTTTTTAATTTGGTCTAGCTCGTTTTCCCCCTGCTGTCTCCCCTTTCCACGACAGGGTATATTCTCTCACCATCCAGTTGCTTGGCTGGTCCGGGCAGGGCCAGTGTGGTACCCACCTCAGTGGGGCAATGCATCTGCCCTCTGGCTTCCCACTTTGGCTGATGACACTTTCCTTTTCTCCAGGAGCCGCAGGCAGAGCCCCAGAGGCAGCTCTGCAAGACTCTCAACCGAGATCACACAGCTGCTCATCGGCCCTTGTGTTTAGGCAGCCAGCCACCCAGTCAGCCATGCACTTATGCTCCAGCACAGGGGAGAAAGCAAGAAAACGAATTCCCAGCCTCTCTGACACTAACAATAATCATGATGAATCTGCAGCCTTACCTAGGTCTTAAAATAGCCTAATGATTTTGGAAAAGTAATTTCTAATAATACAAAATATTGCTGTTAGTGTGAGATGTGGAACATTATACGCATTATTCCAAAATTTTATTCCAACCTAGGGAGATTCTGTACAGAATTACAAATAATCTTTGTGGCTGCTTTTATTGCTGTGAAGGGCCCTCTGTTGCAATAGCCCTCTCTTCTGCTCAGTAGCGATGGACGTGGTCCCCTCTGGGGTCCATGAATGCTGCTGCAAGCACCGGCCAGAATCATCATTCATGAATGATGAAGAGCACATCTGCTTCTCAAGAGCAGCAGTGCTTCCTGGGCTTTCCAGTCCACAGGGCCAGAATCAAACCTGCCTTGCTGGATGGTAACACACTATTGCCCCTGTACCTGGCTGATTTTGCAGTTTCTGAAATAGTTTTTCTGAAATAGTTTCTTTAGTATTTGGAGTTCACAGAAAAGGAACTTTTGCATCGAAAAGTTAAAAGACTTGCCCATAGAAACACTCCCAACTTCTTGCAGTCAGGACAGAGAGTCAGATGACCAAATTCCTCCTGTTTTCATTTACCGGAAAATACTAAATATGAGAAGGTAAAAAATTTTTTGGGTTTCTTTTTCTGTCATGTCACCCCCACTCCATAGGAAAAGTTAACTTCCCAACTGCTCCTGAGCTGCTGCAAAGCACTATAGAAGAATGAGGTCTGGTTAATGTTGTAAGGTGTCTATTTAAATTACCTGGGCTATAGCTCAGCTGACTTCCAACAGCTGTGTTACAGTTGCACAGACACACTACTGAGGTGTGGGATTTGTTTTTCTTCATTTTTCCCCCCCGTTTTCAGAGGCAAAAATGAGCACGTCTTTTTCTTTCTTTCTTTCTTTCTTTCTTTCTTTCTTTCTTTTTTTTTCAGGAAAAAGAGAATATTTTTGAATGGATCAGATGCTTTTCATAAATAAGAAGAGCAACATAGCAGAAAAATTATTCTTGATGCAAAATTTGCAAGCTGTCCTTCCTAGTATTACCTACATTATTGATTCCCACAATGCACTAGCCATTATTGACAGTCATAGGTGAAAATGGGCCTTTTTCAGAGTTTGCAGGCAAATGGATCTTTGCACAACCTACCTTATTATAACAAGCTTCTGTGGGAAGGGCATGTGCCCTTGCCCTGCCATGCCCACCTGGGAGCAGTGCCCAAGCCCTCTCCTGCCAAATGGTGACACTGAGACTGCAGCAATCGCTGCTGAGGGTCTCTGTGCACTGAGGAAAGCATTGGCTTGTGCTTTTAAGCCCCTTTTTTAGTTTTAGTTTGTTTGTTTGTTGAAATGATATAACGTCACAGCCCATAACAGAGTACCTCAGAGTTGAAGGTTCTAGAACCAGCTTCTGTGATGGAGGTGCTTAGGGATGAGGGATCTGCTGTGTACTTTGTGGGATCTCGTGCTTAGTATAGCTTAGTATAGTCCTACACACAGAAGACTGTATGTCTGCCACACTCTCCTTCAGAAAGAAGACACTGAGTAAACCTTGCCTTTGTGGTACCATGGACATGAATAAACAGATCTTTGCTAACTCGCTTCACAGACAGGCTCTAGAACTATGGAGGTAGACTTAGCTAGGGAGCAAGTATCAGTTAAGCATTTTAACTTTGAGACCAGTTGCAAAAACACCATCAGTGAAGAATAGAAACTATCCGTTCTGAGAGTAGAAGAAGTGCAACAAATAAGGCAATATTATAGAGATGTCAAATTATATCTGACAATTGCAAAATGGTGTCTTTGTCTAAGGAGGGTGCTGTAAATTGTTATGAAGCTGTTCCCTAGAGCTTCCAAGCTGCTTGGTGACTAAGTGCTGGCAAGTAGACACTAATTAGTCATTTATTTCAACATTACATGCAACAACAGATAATTTAAAATGTTACTGGTAATAAGTTTAAGTGAAATTTCTAAATAAGCATTCCAACTGTGTTGCCTTAAGGATTTAACCTGTATATTTACAATTTGAAAAGTATCTAAACTGCAGTTTAGAAGTGAATTCTATTTCTAAAACACCACTGTATGTGAACGTGAAACAATCCAGGGCTGGATTTGGAAGAATAAGACAAAACTAATTCTTTGTTTTCATTCAGTTAAGAGAATGCGGTGGAGAGGAGGAGGTAAGTAAAAAATGTCTTCATTTCCTAAAATCATCTTTAGTGCTAAGAATACTATATCTAATTAACATAGATTTCATTTATTACTTTGTTATATTACTTCAGGATTTCAAGTCTTATACCATAGTGATAAACAGAGAATAAATGCTTTGCTGTATAATTATTCATAAGATGGTACAAAAGATTACAAGAAGAATATACTTTTCCTCTCTCACTCAGATACTTTGCATTTACTGGGATCTGATGTAGACATTCCTTTTTTTTTTTTTNTTGTGTGAAACCAACAGTAACTCAAAGGAAAAAAAAATACATATATAAATGACAATTTGATCTTTCCTCCTGCAATTCTGACTTACTTCCCTAAAACAAAATATTCCAAGGTCTTTGCTTTCAAAAATCAATGACATAGTACTTATTTAGTCCAATTTTTCAACAGTTCTTTTGTCAGTGCATGTTCCCACACACAAACCCATATATATGGAATAAACTGGCCAGCTCTTTCAAAGTTCAGAAATGAAAAGAATACCAGTAACAGGTCAGACCAAAGCTTCATCTAGACTAGTATTCAGTCTCCAATAATTAACCTTAAACAAACTGATATGGAAAAAATAGGGTAAATATACACCATAATATCCCTGAATGCTCTTCCAGCCTCCAACCTTTTACAGCTCTGGTATTTCTTGAGTTATTTGCAATTTCTTTGTAGTTAGTGCTTAATGCAGTGCATTTGCGTAGGCTTTATTTTGTTCCCTTTAATCCATGCACATTTTTAGCATTCACAACACCGGCAGTTCTTTGGTCTGCTACCCATGGTCTCCTTTTGACTCTTCTGACTGCAGTTCTTTGCTCCATATGAGGTCCCCAACAAGGTCCTTATATTTGAAAAAGCAGCTGGTGTGTGATCTCCAGCCACCCTGCTCTTGCTACTTGTGATTTCATACCTATTCTCCTTATCCTTTTTCCAGACTGACAAGTCCTACTCTGCTCATACAGAACCTGCTGTCTGTATTTGATCATACCTTTTGCCCTTTTATGAATCTTCTCCAATTCTTCTGTATAATTTACAAGAAAACAGGACCAGAACTGCACACAGTGTTCAAAGAAGAAGCATGGAAAAGTTCAGAATAGCTTATTTTTCTGGTGCTAGTTTGGACAATAAGCCATTATTATTCACAACATTAATATGTGATTTTTCATCCTTGTTATTTCTCCATCCAAATCTTATTATTGGTGGGGCTGGTAATATTTGTCTGATATCCTAGATCTCTATCACTGACAGAGAAAACAGAGCTATTAGGCTTCCGGCACAGCATGGGAGTTTTGATGACTGTTATGACAAAATCTTTACAAAATCATTGAAATGGCATAGCTCACCCTTCATCCATGCTACCCAGAGAAAGCAAATGCACTCCTAGATTTGTACCAACACTTAGGTTAAAAGGAATACATCTTTGTCCTGTGAATACAATTTTTCATTTTTTGTTTGTTTGTTTGTTGTTGTTGTTGTTCTTTATTCTTCCTGAAAATCCTTTCTTGGGAGAACAGAACTAAAAAGGAATATAAAGTTAGGAGGCAGTATTTTACATGCCATGGAGAAATAGAAACCAGGATGAATGCACAGCAACATCAAATAATCAGCATTTTAAGTAAATTGATACATATATAAAGGGGTAGATTTTCCCACAGTTCCTGCTTGAGCCATTAACATGAACAACATTGGAATATAAAAAGCTCCACCTTCAAAAGTACCGCTATCTCTAGCTACTTTTTACATTAAAGATTAGGGATGAATGATGGGCAATGCCTTCAAGTGAGGGTCTGGCCATAGCACCTAGTAAAGAGCAAATAAAGAACCCATACTACAAGCAGTAAACCAGAGCAACTTGGGCTTTACTGAGTACAAAAACTTGTCTGTAAAGAGAGTCCAGTTCCAGGCTCCACTAATTCCCTGTGGGACAGTCTATGGCTTTACACATCCTCCCTGGGAAACGATTCCAAAGGCAACTACTAAACATCTCCCCCTGGCCTTGGTACACGGAGGCTCTTTGTTCCCTCAGACACTTCAGAAGACTAAGAAAAAAAAATTCTGTTCTTCAGTTTAGTAAATTTTTTCAGCATGGTGAATAAAATTAGGATTGTGCTGGGAAACACAGATTTAGGTTCATATTCAAACGGAATGTTTCTGAAGCCTGAGGGTATGTTTTGATATGCTGCCTTGCTTCAGCGGAGGTGAGGGAGAATTTTCCTATTAGTGTTGTGATTAGGTACAGTCTGGGTCCAATGTTCTTGTTTCATCCCAGAAATACTGCTGAAAATGTTGTGTAATTAATTTCTCCTACAGATTTTCTTTCAGATGCAATACTTATGTTAAATAACAGCAAAGTCAAAACAAAGCATTGATCTGCCAATCCATTTCTAAATTTCTCTTGAGTATATATTAGCCATCAAGTCAGACTGCACCAAGTATAAATCACAGTTACACTAGAAATGCACTGTGGAAGTCTGCAAGGACAGCCGTGCCTTTTTTGTGACAGCTACTGGGCACAGCACAGAGATCAGTGAGCTGATTTCACTTAGCAATCAAATCCAGCTGCTTCCATGCTCAGGTAAAACTCAGAGTGAAGCAACGGTGGGCTTAGCCACTGCCAGCATTAGTGCTGTTCAGTGCTCTAATGAGCCGACCAAGATCTAGAGATGATTCCCACTAAATCTGGCACTCCTTGTGCTGCTTTTTTCAGCAAAGTACTAGAAGTACCCAGTCTGCAGTACAGTACTTTTTCATGCCTTATAACCTAAAAACATCCTAGTTTAGCTTCCACATATTTAGTCCTATTAGCTAAAGCTGGAGTTTAATATATTAAAAATACTGAAAGTCAAAATATTTCAAAAGTGTTCTTGAAATAATAAAAAGAATTATTTTCTTCTTTTCCAAAAAAAAAAAAAAAAAATTCTCCTTCCTCCTTGTTACTTTACCTCAGATTTTCACCTCATTTGAAAATAGTCTATTGCATCATGTTCAGCACTGGCTAGCACAACCACCAATGGACCAGTATTATTTTTTGCCATCCTTTAGGCAAAGCTGAAAAACACAAAATAGCTTGTGTCAGTATGACACTGCTACTGACCTAAGTCACTAGGGATCCCTGGCAAATATTGAATACTTCAGTTAATTTCTCTCTAATGCTAACACTAAACCTGTCAAACCAAGAGTAAAAACTACTCTAGTATATTTTTCTGTACAAACACACATATGTACAATACTTAGTTAAAGCTAAGAACTTTCCCTTAAAGTAATAATAATAATGTCTTTGTACAGTTTTTGTGAACTAGAAGATTTATCACAGTCCAAGATCTTAGCGTCCCTTTTGAGCTGGTAGTCAGCAGAGTAATATTTTTTCTGAGAACCCCTTCTCTTATTTTTCCTCCAAAATTCAGCTCTTGTCTCTTCCATGACAATTTCATGCCTTGCTATTTAGAATATATTTGAGAAAACACATCAATGGAAGTTTCCAGCTGTAATGTTGTATTTACTATTTTTTTTTTCCTTTGGTCTAATTGTCTTTTTCATTCTTTTCCAATTTTCAGGGATTTTTGAGCTTGCTTAGGTAAGTCCAGGAAAAATGAAACAACTGACATACTTCAAGTCTAGGAAAACAAAAGCAAAATCCTCCTGAGTTCACTCAAGGCTCTTCACAACTCGGCTTTCCATCAGTTTTAAATCACTCACTTACCCACCCCCACCCCCCAAAACCTTGAAAAAGAAGGGAATGCTATAGCATTCAATCCTCTTAAGGTTTCCTGGCAGAGTAATTCGTTTCAGCTGAGCATAGTTATATCTCCTTTCTTGCAAAGAAACCAAAAGCCTGTGTGCGCTACTCACTACATGAACAGCTTAACCCTCACCCTCCCAGCTGTCATGCACTACCTTGGCAAGCTGTAAAAGCTTGGCATTATATAATTTAAATAGAGAAATTTGCATTTATTACACGAGAAGTATCGAATCAATAGTTCGTCTTCTCTTCAGCAGATTGTGCAGTGTCAACTTCGTCAATGAATGCTTCACCACACTGGCTTTGAGTCTTGACATGACTTTTGGAAACTTTTTGGATAACTTGGGAAATGGAAAAGTAGCAGCATGGTACAAAGAGTAGAAATGAGTTTGCCTGCCTCTGCCAGTTTTGATAATGTGTTTTGTAATGTGACCGCTTATGTGCTAGTAATTGGACACAAGCCACCAATGAATCTCTGAACATTAGCAAACTGCAATGACATGACAATGACTTTCTGTCACTACTAACTCCATTCTCATTTGAATTCATGTACCATAACTGAAAGGTTCTGTATCTCACTACCAATCCCCTTAGTCATTCAGGCATAATGCTTCATAATGCTGACCTCTACTATTCTTTTCATAGGTAGTAAAGAAATAAATTTGCCATATATTCTCCATTTTTTAAAGCATCTCCCACTCTGTTGTGTATAATGTTCAAAAACTCTGTGTCAAAGTCCTTTCAAAATCACACTTTTTAGAGATTGCTGATAACCCCTGAATTTTCTTGTGGATCACTCAGAAATGGAGCTTCTAGTGTACCACACATCCTTTCCACCGTGTTTTTAAACACAAAGTTTCATTGTTCATTCAAACAAATTGGGAGCTTTATGGACAATTTGCCAACTGCCCTACAGTAAAAGCTAGGATTTGGGAAAGTCGTGTGAGATTTCTGTGCCAGAGAGATGAGTGTAGGTGCTCCATGCACATGCTGAAGAAATCATGCTATAGGGAATGCTGGAGAGGGATTTTTCTCAATCATTTCCTGTGCAGCCTGTGTTTCATAAAATGCCTAAATGTTTAGCAAGCCAAGCTTGAAATTTGGTGCTATTTTAAATGAGCAATCAAACCACAGCTACAAGAAATCCTGTATTTTTTTTATCTAATCATTTTTTATTTTCAAATAATGACACAGAGAAAATACTTTACCTGCCAACAATGGGTAAAGCTTTTGGAGACTGGAGCTTTCATGGATGGTCAAATCCTTCATGCAGAAAAATTTTTGATCCCAGCTCTCCGATGTGGTTTGCACTAAACATCAAGGCTAAAATTTAGAGGTAGTACCTGCACCCTATCCTCTCCCTTCTTCAGGTTTTGAAAGACAAATATGTTTCACTTAAGATGATGGCTCAGTGTGTATTCCCGGATGATGTAGCCCTCCTTGCAGCACAGATCTAGATTCTGTGAGGGAATAGAAATTCAGTTCCACAGTACTACTTTGTTTTCTTTCCCACCAATTGGTTTACACCGACCTTCCCCAGAGGGCAGGCTCCATTTTTAGGCAGCTAATTCTCCCGTCATTATTTGGCACAGCCCACTTGCAAATCATTATGCCTAATAATTAGATACTGTAGTGCTCAGGGTTGTGACACGAGAGTTTCAGAATCATTAATATTGTGCCTCTACTGTAATTCTTTCCTCTTCCAAAGGTTGTGCATTATGCTCAGAAAAATGTTGTGTCAGACATCAGTGTGGAAGCACCATAAAAGTTACCTTTCCAGTAATGATCTCTATGCTGCAAATAAGGACTCCTTCTGCTTCTCCACTAAGCAGTGAATTCCCCAGTGATTCCTGAACATTTTGAACCACACACACGCTTTCTCTGACTGCTGTGAGCCTTTAGAGACCCATTTTTAATTGAAAATGCTATAAAAGCAATATACTGCAGATCATTTATCTTGGCCTTGCAGGCTATGTTTTTGGACCCTTTGACATAAACAAAAACTAAGCAAGTAAAGCTCCTCCTGGCCAGCTCTCTGACCATAGCTGAAAGATTATTTCCTGAGCCACTCTTACCAGCTTGATCTCAAGGTCCACAACAACATCAAAGAGTAACCTAACAGTTTTTACTTGTCTCCACTTCAAGTATAACTACATTCCATGTGTTCATCTTTTTGTTTGTCAAAATCAGTCAGGAGCTCTTAGCAATATCTGACAGCCCTTGTGCTTAACTTTGACTATGCCATTCACTGAAAATTTTGTCCTCGGATTTTAAATTTCTTCTCAACCTTTTGGTTCAAACTGTGTTTCTTTTATCTCTATAACAACAGGCACAATTTAATGAGGACTGCCAAACCCTCTCCTTTTTATGCATTTTAAATTAGTTTTGCTTCTCGCTGAGTATAAATCTCTTTTTAGAGACCTTTATATAGCAACTCTTCTGTCCTTTTCTGCTGTTAGGTTTGTATGCAGTGTGTTGAACACTCATTTCCTTCCTTTTCTTCTTGACTTTCTTATTATAGGTACTTTCTTCTTTGTGGCCACATTATAACTGCACAGCTTTGCGGATGGAGTGGCGTACTGGGTCTGGCTGGGATAGAGTTAACTTTCCCTGCAGCAGCCCATATAGCATTGTACTCTGCACTTGTAGCTAGAACAGC